>JAJIYU010013268.1:0-13964 GCA_030144865.1 Tinospora cordifolia
GTGACATTGAAGAAACAATTTATATGGTGCAACCTGAAAACTTTGTGTCAAAAGATGCAAAACAAATGGTTTGTAAATTAAAGAAATCCATCTATGGACTCAAGCAGGCGTCCCGTCAATAGTATTGCAAATTTCACAAAGTTATTTGCCTCATTCGATTTCGAGAGTAACATGGTGGATGAATGTATATACCATAAGTTTAGTAGGAGTAAGTACATCTTTCTGGTTTTATATGTCGATGACATATTGCTTGCCAGTAATGATATGGGCTTATTGCATGAAACCAAGAAATTTTTATCACAAAATTTTGAGATGAAAGATCTTGGTGATGCCTCTTTTGTATTAGGGATCCAGATACACCGTGATCACTCTCGGAGCGTTCTGGGATTATCACAAAAGAGTTATATCGAAAGGATTCTAAAGAGATTTGGCATGCAAGATTGCAAACTAGGTGATACCCCCGTGTCTAAGGGTGAAAAATTCAGTTTAAGTCAATGCCCCAAAAATGACTATGAGACTAAACATATGCAAAAGATTCCTTATGCATCAGCTGTAGGAAGTCTAATGTATGCTCAAGTTTGTACACGTCCGGATATTGCGTACATTGTTGGGATGCTAGGGAGCTATTTAAATAACTCGGGAGTGTATCATTGGATAGCAGCCAAACGGGTCATGCGGTATTTACAGAGAACAAAAGGACGCATGCTCACATATAGGAAATCGGATCAGTTGGAGATCATCGGTTATTCTGATTCTGATTTGGTTGGATGCCAAAACAGTAGGAGATCCACCTCAGGCTATATCTATATGCTTGCTGGAGGGGCTATTTCTTAGAAGAATGCTAAACAAATACTCACAGCCTCTTCCATTATGGCGGCAGAATTTATAGCATGTTATAAGGCATCAAACCATGGGATATGGCTGCAGAATTTTGTCACTGGGCTGCGTATTGTGGATAACATAGAAAGACCACTTAAGTTATTTTGTGACAATAAGTCAGCAGTTATGTATTCCAATAACAACAGGAGCTCAACAAAATCAAAGTACATTGACATCAAGTTCTTAGTTGTTAAAGAAAGAGTTTAGAGTGGACAACTATCTATAAAGCACATCGGGACAAACTCCATGATTACAGATCCGCTTACTAAAGGATCACCACCTAAGGTCTTTCATGAGCACACCGCTCATATGGGAGTTATATATATATATTGAGAATATATAGCTTCAGTGGAAGTTTGTGCTTAGCTATACTGTAAATATGGATTTGTGTTATAGTTAATTTTTGGTTATGATTTATGGATACTTTGGTTACTTTTATTTATAAAGTATTTGGTTATTTTTTGTCTCTGAACTTGCTTAAAATGATTGATCTCATCAAAGTATAAGTTTGGACCAATTGGAAATATGCATGTTATATAGATCACGTTGCATGAAATTTTCATGCTACACATCCATGCTTGATCTATGTCATTTAGTTATGTCAATATATGTGACCATTGATAGGTTTAGTTACGTTAAATGTAACGAATGCCGCTTTGATCATATGTTGATATAATTGATGGACTGGATTGTTTTGAAGTGCATTCAGTAATGATAGAACATTTTAAGTACTCATAAGGTTATTTTTATGCACAATTATGATGGAACACATATAACCTAAGTGGGAGATTGTTGGGTATTAATTGAACATATGGGCTTATATGTGAATATAATTGTGTATTTAAATATTATTATATAAAGTTTAGCCCACTTAATGTGATCAAATAAACTTTAATTATTGTGGGCCGAAATGCATTTATTTAAGTATGGATATTTAAGTGTAAAGATCAGAATTATTATTTTTATATTTTTATGATGGGCCAAAATATAGAAATTAATAATTAGGGTTACCATTTGGTTAGCCTATATATATATATGTGGTTATGGTTCCCAAATCACACGTGAGAAGTTCATTCTATCTGACATCACATCATCAAAGAGAAACCAAAGAACTGTGTATTGATTTGGAAGACCAGCCGTGAGACTCGCGATTTTCAGACATTTCATAGATTCACGTACTCTTTCGCATTTATTTTGATTCTTGGTGATACAACATGAATAATTTAACTATGTGATGGTTTTCACATTTGAATAATATTCAACAGTATCTCCCGACAGCAGTGTTAAGTTCAAAGTAAAAGACAGGATCGATTATGCTGCAGTTACAATTCAGCTCGCGGGAGGCGAGCGTGTGCCTTTCTTGTTCACAATGAAGCAACTGGTAGCCTCTGGAAAGCCAGAGAGTTTTGGAGGACAGTTCTTGGTACCGTCTTACCAAGGTTTGTCTTTCTTATACCCAAAGGGAAGAGGTGGATCAACTGTGTACGATAATGTAGTAGCCTTACCGGCCGGAGGGAGGGGAGATGAAGAAGACTTGACCAAGGAGAACTTTTAAGAACAAATGTAAATTTTATGGGCCAAGCATTACTTTTGTCACTAATTCAAGAGCATGTGCATGCCTTTTTCTCTATTAATTAGTATTTAAAATAAAGGATAGACTTAATAATACCATTATTTTATTAATATCATTTAAATGGTGTATAATATCTTATGTTCATACTAGAAAAGAGAGAATTCGAGCTCAGACTGCAATCGCTGTTCATGTTAAGATTGTAAAATATTATAAGTGAACCTACGTGTATTGCACGTCATACTGCATAAATTAGATAGAGAAGCTTTGTTTAAAACACACAACTGCGAATCCTTTGTTTAAAACCCAAGTACCCAACCCATCCCATCTCTCTCATTCTCTAATTCTACAGTCCTCTCCCTGTTGCCTTTTTTTTTTTTTTTCCTTTCTCACTCTCTTTCTCTTCTCTCTTCTCTCTTTCACTACAACAGGCATCATATCCATTCCAATGCTATCCAATGATGGGGGGGTCAGATGGGTGCTTGGGGCATCACCTGACTTGCTCACACCCTTAATAAGTGGTAAGTTCTCCCATAACACCATAGTTTTGTGTCACTGATAACAATGGAAGAGTGAATTCTACAAAATTTCAAATCAACCAAAAAGATAAAAAATGAAAACCTAATCATGCATTCGACAATTTACTCTAAGCAAATTCCATTGGAACCAGGTGCAATGTGAAGAAAAATATCCAACTGAGCCAAGTGAACACAATTCGATACATCTGAAACAGGTAATTCATTGATTATGGCAAAAAGATAACTACCATTCTGGATTTGACAATAGATCTCGTCAAAGCAGACATTACTTCAAAAATAAATATAAACGCCCGAGTTCAATATCATGTATTATGGTACCGAAAGCATTGCTGAATGGCATCAGAAACCTGAAAAGATGAAATGGATCGGTCAACTGTAAGCTAATTTATTAGCTGACCAGAAAACCAAAAAGGTAAACAGCTTGATACAAGCGACTTTTAAATGAAGAATTAAGTATTCAGCACTGATACAGATATTCAGATAATACTTTTATCAGACTGCCCCTTCAACTTCACATCATTTTTTCATGACACTTTTCACATTATGACTTGGAAGGCATTACTTCACTTTCAAGTAATATCAAATATTATTCCTAACAAAAGAAACTGCATTGCCTTTGGACTTGGAAGGCTGATATTTTCCCATCTTAATTTTAAAATTTCATGCTAAGCAAAAGAAACTGCATTGCCTTTGGACTTAATGATTCTTAAAAAGCAAACATTTCCATTCATCATTTTAAGACTTGAGATTGTGCCAAACAAAAAAAAAAAGGAAAAAAGAAAAAATCCACCATCTGTATAACCATTTTCACATTTTCCTTTGAGCCTTCTCCATGCAGAAAAGTGTGCCTTTTATGAACTGAAGGTGAGGAATTTCCAGTTTATCAAGTGAAGCAGAAGAATTTCTCAACAAAGAACACAAACTTGTAAGTGAAACTAGAAGAACAAATGCAGAAATTTGGTTTTGACTAATTCTACTGTGCTTAAGTAACATTCCTATCACTAAAACAGAAAGAAAATTGAAGTTGGAATCAAGTCAATTATAAATCTGGAAAATTAAAGAAAGAATAGGAAATAACAAAATACAAGCTTAGTCAAAGTAGGAAACTAAAAATAGAAATAGAAATAAGAAAAATAAAATTCTAGAATGGCAGTGTATTGTATCAATCTCTTCCACTTTAATAAAAAAAAAAGGCTGTCCTTAACGTTTTCTAATTGCATCTATTGGGTTCTCTGACTTGCTCTAGAAACTCAGCTACGGATACAGCAGGGAAGAGATAGCCAGTCAAGCTACTAACACCAAGAAGGCTTGGGTTGTTGCTTTTGCAGCAGCAACAAAATCTTCCTATTAAACCACCAAACATAGGTGTTGTCTCAGTCCTTAGTAAGTGGAGTCAAACATCAACATGCGATGATCTTACCAAGGAAACATGACAAGCATCCATATCAACCACATTATACACATATACTTGTCAAGAAATAAAGGAAAATTGCAAACAATTGCAGTAAAATCTGCACTACGAGTCCTCCTTTAATCCATGCGAGTTTACAGTAACAGATCCTTTCTAGTCATCATATAGAGCCTTGATTAATGACCTTGGTTGATTCTATTACTAGCCCAACTAGGGCCAACAGTTGTGGCACAATCTTGTCTTGTAGGTTAGAACGAAAGTAGGATTGGAATTATTCTCACCATTGCCCAACCTTGTGGACCCCCTATCAGTGGATGAAACATCATGGATTAGTTCCTAAAAATTGTTCGGCGACCAATTCTTGGGTAAATTCAACTCGGTTTGATATTTAAAAAGCCAAATTCATGGGTTCAAGTCCAAATAGTTCAGAGAGCTAATCTATTTTAAATGGCCAACACCAAGCCTCCAATGTAGCAACCCACTTGTTCCATTTTCTCTGACAAGTTGCAACAGCACCCAGTTGATGTTAAAACCATCATATAACCTGTATCATCGTGGTTTATCCATCCACAAATGTGATATTGTTAATACAAATTAAGCCATAAGCAGGAGAAAAAAAAATGTTGAAGAAGCAACAATTTCAACTTTGCTCATGTTTGAACATGTTGCTTGGTTCGACATTGTTGATTGAACTATACCAGTTCCTACAATCTGATGCTCCTCCTTTCAACTTGTATGCCACTAGTTTAACTTATTGACCTTCCAAGATCTCCAAATAATCAAGAAATTATAAAAATTACAAAGTCAATCAAGGAATTGGTCATCAGAAGTAGGCAAATCCATTCTCACCTTAAAATCTTTTGCTGGTTTCAGACACCCAAAAAAAGTGTTGGCCACATTAATATTATATTCCTCATTGAATGAATCATCCTCAGGTACGAAACCATAGTTGTGTCATCCAAAAACATCATAAAAACTCAGCCATAAACATGCAACAGGACCAACTGATGAGGTGGTGTGCAAATCACACCTGTGGGAAATTCCTCCATGAGCAACATTACTTCATACTAAGCCAGGCCATGTCTTTGATGGTGGTCAGCCACTGAAAATTCCCGCTAAATTGTCATTGTCCAACCACTGCTGGGGTCCTGTTGTGCACCTTTACGACCCTGTCTTCCTTGAAAGATCATCACAGCCACAATTTTGAAAATTTTCTAAGAGTATCTTCAAGCCAACCAAGTCGTTGCTCAATTTCCAAATTTTTCCATCGATTTTTTTTTTCCCAAATTGATGATCTTTTTCATTGATCCACAGTTCATTGTCAGAAGTTCATTTCATCATTTGTTGTCAATAGTTTATTTACCACATGAACCAGTTCCAACCATCAAACAAAGATCAAGTCTGTGCTCTAATACCAATTGTTGCAACGAAATATCATCAAGAGGAACTTCTCAACAAAGAACACAAGCTTCCAAACTTTAATTTTTCATTATTCTAACATGCACAAGTAACATGCTTACCACCGAAAAATAGAAAGAAAATAGAAATAGGAATTTGAGACTCACTGTAAGAATGGAAACTTAGAGAAGGGATATGAAATAAGAAAATGAAAACCTAATAAAAAAGGAACAAAAAAGAAAGAACTAAAAATCTATAATGGCGTTCTGTGCTGCATTATTATATGTTCCAGCTGCAAAACTGATAATCCCATTCCCCCTGTCCCAAAAAATAAATAAATAAATCAACATTCTCCACAGGACATTCCCATCATAATGTAAACAAGACAGTGTGAACTTCTCTCTAGGTTCTCCATGGATTGAACTAAGAATTCATTTCAAGTAACCCCAAACGAATTTCTCTAGTTGCTACCAGTTTTATCCATCACAAATTGAGGTACTCCAAACAAATCAATAGGGTCATAAGTCCATATTAATTTTGAAGATAACACCTTTCTACTTTTCACCACTTCATTAGACCTAGAAAAACATGCCATTTGCTCTTCCACGAAAGAAGGGCACTTGGCAGGTAGGCCTAGTTTCTCCAAAAATTTGCTTACTTTTAGAATTAGCATTTTAGTCACAACTTAATCCAGACTAGTAATTAGATTTATTGATCTAAAGTCAATTACTTTCCTAGGTTTAGTAATCATAGGTATTAACTTTCCTTGTGACATATTAGCGAATACAACATGGTATTGTACCATTTCTAAGGACGTCACAAAATAACTTTTTAAATCATCCTTTGCAATCTCCAAATAATTCAAGAAAAAGGACATTGTAAAACCATTTGGTCCTAATGCTTAGGCTCCCTCACAATCAAGCATAACCAGTCTCGGGTCCACCTCATTGAATAGTCTCTTCGACCACCCACTTTAAATGGCAATCAAAGTGTTTCATTCTACTTCTATGTCTTATCTCTTTGATTCAATAGCGCCATAATTCCATTGCCAAATTTACAAGAATTATCACAACAAAAATTAATCAAGATTTGAATTCTTTCCTCATTTCATTGTTTTTCTTCTTCTTTTTTTTTTTTTTTTTGGCTGCAATAAAGCAATTCGTAGAATTATATTATCTTCTCTTGTTCTAGTTGCATATTATCCATTAATTTTAATTACAGAAATCAAAATTTTAGTTAAAAAAAAACTAGAATAAAAAGGACAATAAAATCCTATCAATCACCTAAATTAAGAAACTAGTTGCTTTCAGACAAAAATTACTATAATCATAATACAATGAATATGAAAAATACTAATAAAGAAAATAAATCTACTTAATACAAAAAAAAATCCAAATAATAAAATCAAATAAATCAATCTAATATTGTCATAATCAAGAATATTGACAATAACATGGTGATCATGGACATCCTACATCAAATAATAATTTCCAAGATGAATCTTCTCCTTTAGTGGAACAACTGCAATAGAAAAATGGCATCATTTACTCTTTTCCAACTAAAATTTCATATTTTTCTCCTTTACTCTTTCCTCTCCCTTAGTCGGCCAATGCAAGACCTAGGGAAGAGCTCAGTATGAGGCGTTGACTACAATGATAGAGGGAGAGAGAGAATAACTATGATCAAATACTTATGGGTAAAAGCCAAACCATGAACTTATCCTTTTCCTTTATCAAATCATCTCTATGAACGAGACATTAAAAAAATTGCGAGAACTAGCTTACAGTAATTTAAGCTTTAATCTTATATCATCTATATTTATTTGCTTCTTTTCTTCTCTTTTTGGTAAAGCATATCAAATGACTTGCAATTTGTTAACTTAAACTTTTAAAACTTATACTGTTAAGGTGATTAATATAGTTACAAATAATACATAATTAATAATATTTCTTAATTCTTATTAATAAAATAACATTCTTTTACTTTTATATAGAATTTCATCTAATTTACCAAATATTCTTGAACTTTTAATCAAAATTTTGCATTTTTAATTAAAAAAGGCAACTTTATCGAATTGTATTGAAATAGTTCAACGGATTTTCGTAACTTTTATTTACATCGACTCCCCACTTTGAGGCTTAAAAATAAATAATTAAATAATTCATAGAAGTTCACCAAATTTTGGAAAATTTTTAAACTATGCATCTTCCTTATATAGGAAAGAGTGAGATGGTGTACAAGAAGTTGACAAAAAAAAAAAAAAAGACAAATAAGAACCCAAAATTGACTTAAGTTGGACAATGGAAAGGTAAGAAAAGACAAAAATGCCTCAATCTAACAAAACATACCTACAGAAATAATCATATAGAACCTCAAGAGTTGTGCATACAAATTTAAATTGTACAAATTTCAAAACATGAAGCGTGCTTGGTGTAATGCTAAAGGTTCTTCAAAACAATCAAGGTGTCATGAGTTAATCTGTGGAATTAAAAATATTATTTATATGAACCCTTCCATAAATCCACCAGTGTACAGCCTCATGCAGTGTTTTGCCTTGTTAAACAAGACTATTAGTCATCAACATATATGTGTTGTCTGTACCGAGGATGGACAATCATAAGACCATGTTTTGTCATTGTTCGTTCTCCATCCAAATTTGTGATAAGAGGAAGCTTTTGAGGGATAATAAATTGGTCATTTTGAAAACCAAAAACAAACTTGGCTCTTCTTTCTTCAGCATTCATTGCTTCTCCTTTGAAAAGAGAACTTAGTATTTGGAGCGATAGTCTTGCGTCCATTTGATAATTTCGCTTGCAAAGAACAAAAAGAATTTAAAGATAAGAAAGTGAAAAATTATCAGAATGGAAGAGTTCACTTCTTAACCCATCCTCATAATCTACTGTTAAAAAAATTGTGTAACAACTGTAGCTTGTCCAATTGGTTGAGGAATTGGTTTGCTTAATGTTGTTTAGGCATTGTGTCTCTCTCAGAAATTTCTTCCTCTGTTACGATTGACCATGCCATTTTTGTTTTCTTTTTGCCTTCACTAATTTCAATTTCTTATACCTAAAAAAGGTAAAAGGAGTACCAAGAAAGAATACAAACTTTTTCAAACTTTCTTTTAATTTCAAACTGATTAGTATATGTTGGTGTGTGTATATATATATATATGAAAATGTAATATTGATGACAAACTTTCCTATAAGGCTGATCATCTATTTGGTTCTATGAAAAACTGATTTCTATGAAAATGAAGGATGCAAGAATGGAATGAAAATTCATCCTCGCCTCAGACTTCAACCTTCAAAAATTAAAATTAATTCGAAAAGTTTGAGAAATTCGACAGAATTTTTGGAAAATTCTTCAACTTAGAAAAGTTAGATAAAATCTATTTAAAAGTTAAAATATGCATATTTTTTATTACAAATGATGAAAACAAATATAAATCACTACATTTTACATATAAAAGTATAAATATAATAGTTTCAAACATGTATCTTAACTTTATCAATATTTAATGCCTATCGCACATGTTAAGAATTTTATATTATTTACTTGTGAATTCTGTAAATTTTACCGAATTTTCTCGAAATCTTCGAAGTTTTCTTGAATTTCATCGAAATCTTCAAAGTTTTATCAAATTTCTGTAAATTTTCTTTTACAATTAGACTCTGCTTCAATAGCCAAAAAATCCAAAATAATTTGCTGAAGTTCGGCAAATTTTCATTCCTTGGCTACAAGAAATCAAGAATAAGAACTTGAATAAATAGATAGGAAGAATATCCAATGGGACCCTTATCTATACCAAATGTCTTTCCAATATCTAATGTTCGATATATTTCCATCTCTAGACACAACAAAGATCAAATGGTCAATATAGATTTCCAAGAGTTCATGAAGGACACTATTTGCCAATACCAAATCCCTCAAGCCCATTTTACTCTCTATGACCTATCCTCAAAAAGCTTTTTGCTTCAAGGGGAATCTCCACAACCATTTACATGCCAAAGCATCTTTCTCCATCTAATGTTTTCAATGATTCGAGGCCACATTTTTCCTGGGAATAACTGATTAAGTTCCAAGCCACAAGATGGCATAAAGATTTGAGATATATTCCTTCACATAGAAAGCTCATAATTGTTTCTTTCATCGTTGGTTATTATGGCAATTGGCAAATGTTGGGAAGATAGACAAAAATTATGCAGTAATAGAAGAAGGGAAAGACAGAATGAGATTAAAAACTCTTTTCCATACAAAAATTTTCATTCCAAACATCCGATCTATTTGACAAGTCTCTAGGAGTCTTCTGCATTAATCAACTATGAACCAAACACAAATAACTTATTTCAGTTCATATAAGATTATTAGTATACAACCCTATCCGTGTACATAGTACTATGTTAATAAGTTACAAATCATTAACTTTCTAATCATTAGTGATCTTATTATTTTTTATGAACTGAAGAAATAAATTAGGAGATAATTTTTCAGGGGCCTTAAAAACTTCACAGCGACAAAAATAGCCCATTGAAGCAAAATTATTTGTAACAGGATTTCAATTCTCAATATATAAGCATCAATAATTTCAACTTTTATTGAAAACAAAGGTTACTTAAATTAATTAAGAACAAAAAGAACATACAAAGATTGTTCACAATAGGCAATAACCAACATTCTTAAATCCCTGAACCAACCTAGTGCTGTCAATTCTTTCGTGAAAAAAAGCAATGGAAAGCCCCTTTAACATAAAATTACCCTTCCAACATACATTCAACTCTTCCAATTCAACAACTAGTCCAAGATCAAGGATCCCTTACCCCAAGGTGATTCAAATACCCATATACTAGCCATAAGATTAATAACTCCCAAAAGCTTCATCTCAAACTCTGCCCCACCATGGAATACCTTAATGTTGCATTCTAGTCGTAGCTTCCATAATGTTGTGTAGAGCAAGTGGAGTATTTACTCCAAGCACTGTTTTGGAAAAACTTAAAGAAAATCTTCTTAGTATTACCGAAGCATTCTTGAAACAGAGGAATGAATTAAACTAGATTCCTCCCACCCACTTTTTAACTCCCAATATTTATTCACGTCCAACCAGTCTAAAACTTAACCGAAGATCCTCACTAACAGAAAGCCAAGATCAAAGCTCTTCTGGATTCTAAGTACAGATTATTCTATGCATTCCATCACAAGTATTCCCATAGAATTGAATTCAGATTTACAGGCCTTCCTTTCGCTTTCCTACTCCACTAACAAGTAACCCATAACAAGTCAATCACAGAGGGGAAAATTACATTTTTTTTTTCAAAATAAAAACGCAAATTAACCATGGATCAGAACAAGCAACCCATCCTCACCAGAAAATCAAGCCGACACAGGGGACGAGATCATCCCGGTATTCCTGGCATAGGCGAAAATCCCTCCAGCCGCAATGACCGGCCCAGCATCTCCAATCGGCTTCAACTTATACTCCTTTCCAGTCGTATGATTAACCAGCCGACTCTCACCAAGCTCAATAGTAACCACGTCCCCAGTAGAACACTCATCACACAAACGAACCTCGGATTCCAAAGGGTAAACCTCGCCCGTCGCGACCGAATTCCTAAAGAATATTCTCGCGTACGATTCCGCCACAACGGCCTTTACCCCGGCGGCTCCAAGCGCAACCGGCGCGTGCTCCCTGGAAGACCCGCAGCCGAAATTGTCACCACCAATAACTATGGAAAATTTGGATTGGAATTCGTCCGGTTCGACGAAACGGACTGGGTAAGTAGAGGGAAGACCAATTAGGGCAAATGAGCCGAGTTTGCGGTACTCGTCAGGGTTAGAGGGCACAAGTGTGAGGTACTCGGCCGGGATGATTTGGTCGGTATCGATATTGTCGCCGACAACGTAGCAGAGGCCATGGAAGGTGGTTGTGGGTGGCGTTGAGGTAGTAGAAGAAGTGGGGTTGGCGGTGGCGGAGACAGGGGTTGGAGGGGATCGTGAAGAGGAGGAGAGGTTGTGTGGGAATTTCGTCAAATACTTGGTCGGCGTTTTCAAGGCTAGAAATGTTGGTTTTGCCTGCTTTTGGAAACTGAATGCGCCCTCAGGAATTGAAGGCGATGATACTGCTGCCGCCGCTGTGGCCATTGCTTTCGTACCAGAGGTGGTCGGATAGTTTTTCCGTCTATCTTTGTCTCTGTTTTCCTATAATAGACTGATTTGGCGGCTCGCTGCCAGGCAAAACTCAGACCCAAAAAATGATAGAACTTTACAAATATATTTACGCAGTAAAATTATTTTGTAATCTTCTTTTATTTCATCACATTTGTATATCCAAAAAGTTATAACCTTTATTATATTAATGAGCTGCAAATTTCATTCATTTAGCCTCTTTACAGATAAAGAGTCCATAAAAAGATATTTAGATTGTTAGAAATGTAAACATAAATAATTTTTTGTTCTTGTGTGTTTCATTCTATTTCGTTTATTTATATAGTTTTCTATTTCAATTTATTTTTAAATAAGTTACTAGTAAAAATAAATAAATAAGGCTAAAAATTAAAATAGATTTATTGTTTATATAGGAGAGATATTTGGTGGTAAAAGTTATTTATTTCATATTTTTTTTATTTGACATGATCGCTTTGATTTATTTATAATGTTATTATTTTTTAATAATTTCAATTAAATTTGGATATATTATTTTTTTTTTATCCAAAAGTATCATAACGATATATAATTACATTAAAAAAGATCTTGTGATGTAATATTATGTTATAAAAATTATATTTTATGTCTTAAAATTGTTTAAAAATTTGAATGTCTTGAATGTTATGACATGATACCAAACGCGTTAAAACAAACACTTCTCCGTCCAGTACATGATTGGTATATTCAAGTTTTGTCTTCTATCCCATAAGATGGGGCGTTTAACCAATCAACGCCTCTCAAAAATCTGTTGAGAAAATTGTTAGACGAAAAATTATATACATTGAAAATTAAAATTTAATACGATTGTAGTTAGAAGCTATGAAAGGACTTCAAATCATCAAAAGTTATATTTGATTCATACTATTTTAAGTGAAATTACATGAGTTTTGGCCACAATGTTCAAGTAATTTTAAGTGAAATTACTTGAACCAGTAACATTAAATTTGAAACTATTATTTTTATTTTTATTATTATTCCATTTGCTGTTGTAATTGTTTAATGCAATAAATTTTTAAAGTTATTTGAGTTTCATTATACATCAAGTTACAGTATGAAATTCATAAACCTGAAGTTTATTTTAAGTATATGATGAGTTTTATAGGATATTACAACATCAAAGGTCATCAATATATTAAAAATGAAACTTTATTTTCTACCTCCACTGTGCTCCTAGAAAATCAATACAAGAAAAAGAAAAAGTGATATAAAGTCATCCTAAAAAATATAATGAAGAATCACCAAATTTCTTTTTTTTTTTAAAAAAAGAAAAAGAAAAAAATTGTGATGGAAAAACATATGTTCGTAAATTTTCTCAAGAAATATTATATAAAATTACTAAACATATGTGATGAAGAAGACTATAAACTCATGTTGTTGTGCTTACACTAGTCTTAATGAAAATGAGCAATGAAACCCTTGTTGAGCTTGTGAAGTTGTGATAAAGATGAATGGAGATCAGTATTGGCCCAATAATATCGGGGGCCCAGGGCAAAACGATAATTAGGGGCCCCAAAAATAATGTTTAAATTAATTTATAATTAATTTATAATTTTTTAATTATATATATACATGGGTTTCTAAAAATAAGGGGCCCCAAGGGCGACGGGGGCCCAGGGCCGTCGCCCTTTGGGCCTCGCCTAGGGGCCGGCCCTGATGGAGATAGTGATTGATGAGTTAGACTGTTAAAGACAAAGAAGAATGGCATTGTGAGATGAGCAACTAAAAAAGCATGCAAGATGAAAAATATTGAAGAAGGGATAAGAGGAAGTTGGAAACAATAACTTGAAGAGTCAAAGACAAACAAGAGAGGATGCCGGTTAGGGTTTGGGAAAAGCTTTTAGTTATTATTATTATTTTTTAATCTTTTTGTACTTCTTAAGTTCTTCAATTAAAAGTAAAAGTCAACAAAAAAGAGAGAGAAACAAGAGCGACTCGTTGGTTCTTTCTATATAGGTGTGGGTAGTCTACA
>JAJIYU010013269.1:0-13963 GCA_030144865.1 Tinospora cordifolia
CTATGAATTTTCTGCTTTGGTCTTGTGTCCAACAAGGCTTGTCTTCTTCACTTCTGTTGTTGGACTGAAAGTTATTTAGGGTGTGAAGCAAGTCCCCCAGCTCCTCCATGACATTTTCATCAACATTGCTGGTTATATGAAGGTTCGAACGTCGTTGTGTCCTTCCTTCCCCTATGGATTTCACTCTTAAATCTGAGATTGTGGCCTGTTTTCTATTACTTAATCGATAGACATTAGGATATTTTACACTTAGAGGCTCATGTCCACACCAGTTCTCCAACCAAAATCCGACTTGGTCTCCTTTGCCAACTTGCCAAACTACATATGATTTAAATTAATCATAGATTGTGCATATATCTTTCCAAAGGGATCGGTGGCTACATTTTCTGTTAACACCTGCAGCTGTCCCAAGATCCTTTGAGCCATGTATACTGCACACAATTCTAGCCCACAAGGCATTCGGTTTCTCCAACATCCGCCACGGCCATTTCCCTGTCAAGGCTAAATTCCTTCTTATCACTCCCCCCACTCCTAACCCCCCCTTTACTTATATCTTGACTGACTTTTTTCCACCGAACCATGCTTCGCCCTTTTTTGATTCCTCATGGTTCCGTAAGAATTTTCTCATCAAATTTTCAATGTTGGCTGCTACTGTTCTTGGTATCCTAAAACTGACAGGAAGTACATGGGCAATGCTTCCAACACTGTACGCAAGAGGAGTAGTCTCAATGCCTCCCCCACAAGTAACCGATCACCGGGTTACTTGTGAGGGAGGTTTTGGTTATTTTCATGAAATCGCCCCTACAGTTAGAGTAAGTCTCAATGATGACAACGTAATCTTTTCCTGGTCTGCTTATTTTAAATGTTTCGTCCCTTGGGGGTTGGATGCTCTTCATCATTGTCTTCTTCAACTAAATTGTTCCTTCGTAGTCTAGTTTTAATATATACTACCTAGCTTTGGTTTCTTCCACTACCTCCAGTAGTTCACCATCGTGATGAACAAAAAAGTTCTTGTATGGCATGGAAAAGGCTTCAATAACTCTATGTCCATGTTGCATCTTCCTATCCTTTTATTCTTGTTCCTTCTTACCAATACTTCTTACTTTGGACCAAGCCTATTTGTCGTTTCTTTCCTTTCGTGGGACGTAATATAGACCATGTGATGTTCCTTTATTAGGATTTCCTCTTTTCCTTACCACCACAGTCCAACCATCATCTTCAATGTCTTCTCCCAAAAATTCGATAATGGATTTCTTTTCACGCCACTAGTCTCCCCAATCCATCAACCTCTCCTTCCCAAGTCGTTTCTCCCATTATCATACCTCCCCATTAAAGTGGGATCATAAAAAGTTTGCCCAATCAGCCAACACTTGACCATGTTGAAACTCCATTTTGACTTTATTACACCAGATCAGATTGCAAGTTCAATTTTCACTCATGCTCATTATGCTGCAACTAGAAGACTATGAAATGGCTCTTGTGATGTTAAAATCTCCTCCTAGCACCACCTTCCATCACACAAAGAAGAGAACCCTGGAATCTCATCTCATAATGCTTGCCTTCCATCTGTAACACAAGGTCCACTCCACAGACTAGATGAACCACCACTCCTTAGCGGCATGCCTAATTTAATAGAAATGGAGAAGTTCCATTGGAAGCAATCAATGAAATTCATAGTATTAAGAGTCCCACTGTAGAACTAACAACACCCACTAATCCAACAAAGAGCAAGAGATCCCAATCTAAGAATTTTGATCAGCACAACTTTTCAATGATGGAGTTGTTGACCTATTCCTTTTTTTTCCTAGAGGGCCACAAATCATTTTATAAGGAACCTATGTCCTCCTAATCACTGCAGCTTTTGCCTATGGCCCAGAAACTCGAATACTCCAACATACCATCTTCATTGATAACAGGAATACCTTGAAATACCTCATACCACACACCAACTCACATGGTGGTTGGAATGTTGGAGTTCCGATCAACCAACTAAACAACATCCCTGGTCTTCAACTTCTTAGATACTTCAGGAGTTTCATCCTAGCCCACTAATTGATCTTTTCATTCATTCATCCAATCAACCAACTAAACAACATCCATGGTCTTCAAGAACTTAGCTACCTCAGGAGTTTCATCCTAGCCCACCAATTGATCTTTTCATTCATTCACTTCAACTTAATTTAAGCTATTAACTTTTCAATGTAAAATTTATCTTATGTTGCACAAAACACAAGATCACTTTATTTTCAATCTTATCATATTCTATGCAATGCAATCCAATCCAATTCCATAAAAACAATTATATCCTATCTTGCAAAACAAACAAGCCCTTAGGGCAAGTTAAATAGTTCTTTGTCCTTTGTACTTTGTAGATATCAACATTAATCCATCACCAGTACAAACACCATCAAGTTGAGGTGCTCAATCAAAACTGAATTTTCCAAGTGGACAGCATGCCTAAATTTTGAATCTAGCTTATCTAATCACTGAATGCCTCAAGCATATCTTGGTGTTACAAACCTATCAAGAAAAGACTTGACAGATCCATTTAGTTGTTGAAAGAAATTTGTCTAAGAACTTCAAATTCCAACATGTTCCAACTCTTCTGTGTCCCAATAAACAATTTTTTCCATTAAAGCATCACGTTTCAGCATAACACAGCGTCATATGAGTGAACAATGTTACAATGATTCTTATGCTTCCACATAATAAATGATGTCCTGATCAGTCCAACATTCGAAGATTTTGCCATTGATGGATGGACCAAAGCCACAACAGCTCAACATCTAGATCAAGGGATGCTTAAGAAACTACTCAAAAGCAGAAAGCATATGTTATTTCAAAAAAAAAAAAAAAAAAAGAACAAAAGTTAAGTAACAATTCTTGAACTCATTATTGACATAAATTTGCAAGCTTGTAACGAAAATATCAAACTTGCCAAATGTAGTTCAAGTGCAAATAGTCCATGAAAAATAATGAAGCCCATCATGCTTGACAACCTCTTTTCCAAAAGTAAAATCTCAATTCAACAAATCCTTTTCCTAACTACATGGACCAAGCTACAAGAATCTACTATATCTAGCTCATTGAATCAAGAGCAAAGTTGACATTTTTATTACAAGTAGTTATATTTGTTACATCATTAAAAATTATCTTTGTTTGTATGGTTTTAAGCATTGTTTTTTCAAAAAAAAAATGTCATTATCAGCGTTTCTCCGAATCTATTGTTAGCATGGATTGCTAATAGGTCACTCTTCCTGACTAGCACACTCACAAAATTATTCCCAAAGCAGAAGCCATACACTTAAAAAAATTACATGATGTTCAAAAAACACAAAAATATTTTGTCGAAAAAATTTTTTGGCATTTAACAAATATTCACAATAAACAATTTAAGTTCAAGGATTCTACCTTAAGGTAAATAGAGATCAAGTGACCAGGTAGTAGCACCTCCTGATTTTGCAATGCATCTAAGTTATCAGGAGCAGCGGTGTGATCTACAAATGCAAAAAGTTTCTGCAGCATAAAACTGAAGCATAGTACCATGTTAAGGATGTGGCAGCAACAACAAATAAATATGATCCAGAAAAACAACACAGTAGCCAAACTTAGAGGGGGAAAAATGAAAAAAATGTCAGCAATTAGGAAATTAGGGGGAACGTCATAAAATTCAAAATAAAATTAAAGAACCCAAGAGAGGTATGAAAATATCATAATATGAGAGAAAGGGGACAGCCACTAACATGAGCAAATTAAATTTGTCATCATTATTCTGAAGATGAACAAAGACGTAATCTTTTAGAACAGCAGATCCAACCTGCAAAGATGATATGGAACAAACAAGAACAGAAGAAATTAGAACAAGGACCATAAATCATCCATCAAGCATAAAAAAGCAAAACAATTACTACATTTGAGATTTATTGCCAGAACTTACATAAAAGTGACTTTTGTTCTCCATTCCCTCCATTACTGGTTGGAAGTACTCACCTGCAAATAAAGAAACATCAAGATATCATTGTAAACAAATAAAATAGTTCCTGCTGTTCATTGTGCAAGGACTCTAAGCACACAACTAATGAACTGGATAATTTGTAAGTACCAATATGTTGTATGCATTGAAGATGAGTAGAAAGAGACAAATCCCGAACTTCATCAAGAATAATCCTAGCCCTTTCACCCACAAGTTGAGTTCCAACAGCTCCTTTCCCTCCTTGATATTTCTCATTGTAACAAGATGTCAAACTTGCATATATTTCTAGGTCACTTGTATCAATGAGAGCCTGTTAAAGAAAAATAATATGAATAATATTGAAACTAACTGCTTTACTGGGATTTACCACATACACGAACAAAGAGAAATATATATCAGAGAGGTCAATGTGTTTCCCTCTAATAACTGTAAAATAGATTTGTGAATTAAAGGAAATAAATTGCTTTCCTCATAAATGTACAGCACAGTAGAGTATCTCTGTCATTTCTTTCGCTTTTAAAAAGAAACTAAACCAAAGTTATAAAAGAAGGAATAGGTCGAGTTATTTTGCCTCTCAGGATATGAGAAAACAGAAACTTCCCATATTTGTTCTTGGCCCCCACTATCTCTCAATAGATGGCAGTGACTGAAGTCACTGAACTAATAAAACAAGTGACAATGATACCCATGAAATTCACTTCTTCTTGCTAAACTTCCAATATATATCAAATTTAAATTTTAGAACAACGTACAAGTCCACATAAATAAGCCATCCCTAGATACTAAGAACAAACACAAGATGATGCAGGAGCTAACGATCAATCGGCAAATATAATATTTTCCAAACCTAGCAAAAGAAGAATTATATTAAAGATGAATTATATCAAAGATCTAATCGCAGCTGATGTTGAAATTATCAAATCCTTATCAAGCCTACACCATCACAAAATCAAAGTAGCTCTCCTAATTCATTTCTTGTGGACTCTTCCCATATTGAGGATGAGACTGTCCTCATGATGTTGCCATTTTCATCATAAGTTTACAATCAATCACATGTCTGTCAAACATATACAGACCAAACAGGAGTTAGTAAACAGGAGTTAATTGATCAAAGAAGATCAAAATAAATAACTATTTGTTGTTATGGTGGCTTTTAGTCATGTATGATGAAAGATAAAACTTCTCTTCCAGCATACAAAGAGAAATTATTGATCCAATATGTCAGTTCATTGGTTTTTCTTCACATTCCAACTTAACAACATAAACTCATCCTAGAACCAGTTCTATGTTGTGCAGGCATGGCAAAACAAACTGCCAGATCTTCAAGGTATGCCTTCTTTAACCTATTTGTCAAAACGTCAACAGAATCCCAAGGGGTTTTTAAGATAGAAAGCTAATACACAAAAAGGCCAAAACCTACCAACATATTTAGATTGATCAACTCTAATATACACACTTTAATTGCTAATGAACTTCAACATAATTTTTTACAAGATATTTGTAACTCCTGAAAAAATCCACCAACACACAACATCTTCCAAAATAATTTTTAACTCCCTTAATGACCAACTAAAATACTTGACGGATTTCATAAATCAATGATAAAACAGAATAGACACCAAAAACAACAGCAAGAAAGGGGTACTAGTGGAGAATTTGGACAAGCAAAGAATACATATACAACTGCAAGGTTTAAAAAGACACGACAACTGGCAATTTTTCTGTTTGAAGTGAGGCATAATCCTTGTGTAAGAACAAGGTGTAAGCATCGAATTTTTAACCAAATCTATATAAGAAAATAATAAAAAAATTTAAATAAAATCTCATAAGAAAGGACTAGTTCTTTTTTCCCCACCAGAAACAACAATTATATTATTATACATAACCATATCAATGAAGCACAAGAAAAGCACTCAAACGAACCAACTACACAATCCATCGCATAATCCTACGCACAACTTAACAAATTCCCATATCGATCAGAAATGAGAAAACCAGCAGCAAAAGCAAACTAAGCAACCCAAGTGCACACAAGCCACTGAGATTCTTGCCAAATACAAAACCAATTCTTTTGATTCTTCTACTTCTCGAGCAAGATAGACCAAAGCCAAGTTTGGTGCAATCCTTTAAAATTCCTTTTTCACTTCATCAAAAGGATTAAGATGTGTGTCATTGACATGCATTCATCACAAGTGATCGATATACTATATTAATAACAAATAAAGAAATATCTAAAATAAGCAAAAATCTGAACAAGTTGCATATATGTGTGAACAACTTGAATCACAACCTCTTAATACATAAAAACAATAAGACTAAATGAGCACATATAATAACCTCTTCCAAATTTCAAGTTTAAAATTACTAAAAGGATAAAGAAGTAGAAAGTTAATACATATATTTTAAAAGTATCAGGTCTTTGCTGTTTCTAAATTTCAAGGTCAGCATTTGTTTTATTGTCAACAAGTCTGAGAAATATTTTTCGTAGGCTGCCTTCTCAACGATGACCTCATCTTGTTTAAGAAAAAAAGCTTTAAAAAGTAGCCCCTAAAAAACAAAACATAAACTATAATAATCAGGAAGAGAATACAATACTAAATTTATTTTGGAAGAAAATTCAAAAGAAAAAACATAAATTTTGATATGGAAAAAACTGAGTCTTAAATCTAGTTGTGTCCGAAGGCATGCGCCTTAACACTTAAAAGTGCACATAATTAAACCTTGATGCTTAAGCGGCAAGGCGTTTTATAAATGTCTTTCGTTCAAGCATAACAACCACATTGTTTTAAACACAGAGCAAGCAGCACAACACATTATGCATGGGAAGAAATAGGAGCAAAACAGAAAAATATACAATAAAATCGCAGAGCAGACAATGTTATAAAAAGACTTGAACCTGAGAACTCTTGTAAACCACCGAGCCAAATAACCATTGAGCCCAAAGGCTAGTATTAGCCCAATCAAGTTTATCAAGTTATCAGTGCAAATGAGAATAAGATTAACAAAATTCACCGAGAGTTGATTTCTTATTGTTGTGAATAAATTCTAATCCTGGACCAGCATAACCCATAAACTATCAGAAAAAAATTAGAGAAAGTTGTAATTTAATTTCTCAACATAAACAACATTAAAAAAAATAATCACCATCATTTGAGCCATTTAGCATGTGCAATAAGTTAACATAAATTACAATTTATTTACCGATTAGACATTTGAACGCCACTATAATTTAACTCACCTATTAGACATTTAAACAGCACTATAATGTAACTCTTTCCTACTTAATTCCTTCACTTTATTTCTCAAAATTGAAGTTCCACAACAAATCAGAATTCATATCAATATTATATTACTTTAGTCAAGAATTGTTTAACAAATTTGTTTTTAACTTGTAATCATTCTCATCCTCTCTGCCATTGATAAGCATTTCTCACCAACAAGCCCCTGGGTACCTCGTTAAACCCTCAACCAAGACCCTCAATAGGAATTAGGAGCACTTCTGTCAAACAACGTAAATTTATAGAATAGAAACAAACACACAGACACTTGCATGCCTTAAACAGATGAAATCACAGGTATATAGACAAACAAAAAATTAATAGACGCTAGCATTTTTAAGCACCTTCAGAACAATGCCCACTGGAAGCAAAAACTCCTTCGCTCTAATCCTACAATGTTGGAAACACAGTGTTATTTACTCCATTAACACAAATTGATGATTCAAACACAATTCTAGAGTCCCTAGGATAGACTACCTACCAGAAACCAAATCTTGCACTTCCATTCTGCAGGTAATACAATCTATTACTTTCTGAGGATTGATCCTCTCTTACACATCTGCAGGGTTAGATTAGTAGGAATGATTACATCATTTGATCACTAAGACCCATAAGAGAAAGCTATTATAGAAGTGTTTTTCAAAGTAGCACTTCAAGAAAAATGTTTTCACCAGAACTGGTCTCACCCTACTTCTAAGAGAAGAAAACTTTTTTTTAATCTGCAGTTCAGTTAAAAGCAAGTATTGGCACACACTTATAAAGGTTTTTTTGCCGCAAAAGTATTAGGGATAAGCTCTCTAAAACAGGCCTAAACAAAATCAATATATTAAAAAGGGAAATATGGAATCAAATGCAGAACCAAGAATGATATTGTACTAGTTGGAACTAACAAACTGATCAGTAAAAACATTTTGACCTCTTACAATGCTTTAATCGTGAAGGATAAAGTAAAGTATCAGTAAAGCATGGACAAAGGAACTCTAGTTAATTAACATGCTTTAGGGACGTAAAGACCTTGGCCTGTTCTTGGCATGAGACTTCTGAACAAAGTGGGGTGAATTCTCAATGCTAGCATCATGGACTGCCAAAATTCCCAACCCCAAAGCATTTATCACGAGCAAAAATTGTACTTAAGTGTTGATGCTAAGATGAAAATAAGGTTTTTACAAAACAAAACTGTGGATAAAAATAATTCCTAACTAATTCTAGAGTAAACAGCAGAAATTAACAAACCTTATGGTGATTGCTTTATCTGTGAACCCCTCTTGCCGTTTAGAAAACCCAGGCCTTATCACGCTAAGTGGCTGGGAATAAAACATACACTTAGCCACACAAAATTGACAATAGATGGACAGAACAAAAAATAAAAATAAAAATAAAAAATAAATATATACAGTAACCAAGAAGATCATGCAAGTAGAAGTGACTACCAAGAAAGGCAATGATGACTTACATAATTCCGTTTGGCCAATATAAGTAGTCGAACAAGTCGCTCCAACCCATTTAATATGAAGTAACTAAAAAAAGAAACAAAAGAAAAATAATCATGCCTAAACATCAAAAACACAACATAATGAATTTTTTTAAAATACAGTAGCTTACCACAGCAAAATATGCAATCGTCATAAATAAAACTAAAAGCATTGAAATTCACTAGTGACATCAATTGCTCTGGTTAAGCTTTAGAGACAAAAATTAAAGAATGCTCAATGCAAAACAAATAAGCATTTCATTGGGAATACCAAATCCCGTAAATTCATATTATGAGAACCAATTCCAAAAATATATCAAGGATAAATGAAAAAATTGGATGGATCAATGTAAAAAATCATCATTCAAAACTGCTTTTCAATGTCCAGTTAACAAGTAACAGCTTCTATGATGCTCTAGATAGACAGCTCAACTTCAAGAATCTATATAGAAGGGAATAATTTGGCAGATAACATTTACAACTTTTTATGCAAGCATGAAAAGCAGTTAAAAGGCATAAGGCACTTGAGTCAATGAGGGGCCCTAGTGTCTTAAGCACAAGGCAAGGCTCATATCAAAGCAAAGTGAGGAAAAACAAATCATGAAAACTGAATTACACACTAATTACATGTGTTACCTCATCTTTGGCAGAAGAGTTTAGGACAAATAAAAATCAAGGAAAAATCTTATTTTTTGAATTGCATATCATAATGTTCATAGTAGCACTAGCACTATTAATTCTATGCAATAGTTGGCACTAATATTCAGTCTATTTGTTCCAATAATTGAATTGAAGCAACAACATAAAGTAAAGAAGAACAAGCAACAAGTGTGATGCCAACATAACTTCTTGTGGTTACTATAAACCAAAACACTAATTTCTTTTAATGCTTTATTATCTATATTAAATGTTATGAATATTTATTCAATGAAAAAAAAAAAACATAAGAGATGTATAATACAATTCCATTTGGTGATTTTTTTTTAAAGAAAGAACATGAGGCTTCTTAAAGCATGCACCCAAATGATAACATTACCTACTATGTTTTATTAGTTTCCAAGCTTTAGTTTGACCTTGTCAATTGAAGCTATTGATCCCATTGATTCTTTTTCTTCCATTAAGTAAATATAGATACAAATAATATAATCTCTACAACCATGAAACAAGTGTGTAACTCTGTTTAATTTGTTGAACAAAAATAATAACCTAGGAGTAAGCCTCTAAATGAAAAAAGAAGGCTACACAATTCAATTAACTATACATAAAGTTCAAAAAAAAAAAAACCTTAATATTTTGAGATGTATTTGAATTCTCTAAATTAACTCAGAAGTGAAGATGCAACAGAAAAGAAGGGTTCAGGCTCTCTTCTCAAGCCATCAAAGTTTGGTCCTTTTAACAAAAGAAGAGGAAAAGTTAACAAGAGTTTTAAAAAAAAAAAAAAAAACAAACAAACAAACAAACAAGCAATGAAATATTTTATGCTTCTCTTATTCTCTTGCTTCTTGTTCCTAATCTACCTACACAAGCTCCACTTGCTCTCTCTTAAATGAATAAAATCATTTAACTATCAAATATAGAAGGGTTTGAATAATATCATTGCTCTTCGTCAAGATTTCAATAGGTCAACAGTGAAAGATAGGGACAAGGAACAAAAATTCAACTTCGTCCCCAACTTCGACCTTTGAAAATTAGAATTAATTCGAAGAGTTCGAGAAATTCGAAAGAATTTTTGTAAAAATTTATCAACTTAAAAAAATTCAAAAATATACTATATAAATGCTAAAATATGAACAATTTCTATTACAAATACTAAAAACAAACATAATAAATACATCTTACATATAATGGTTTTGAATATATATTTTAACATTAACAATATTTTATGCTCATCACACGTGTTAACCTAAAATTATTAGAAAAAAGAAAGAAACAAAGAAAAATTTATCGTCAAACCCTAATGGTCTTGCAAATATAAACCATGGTTTTCCTTTCTCTTTCTTTTCTCAACGTCTTTCCTCCTAGGCTTTTAGCTTATTTTTCTCTAATGTCTTTTCTCTCTATCATCTCTTCTTCAAATTACAACCTGTTCTTCTTTATCTTGGATAGCCACTCGTCAGTCATACATATATCACGTTAAATTTTTTTCATTTACAGAGAATGACTTTTTTATACAATCTCTATAATTATACAGAATAAACTTTGTGCACAACATAAATTCTTTCATTAAAAATGCACTTTTTCACGGCTTTAATACAATTTTTTTTTCTCCAATAATCTTCAAAACTTCTATTTTAAGTGAACTTCACCAATTTTTGGGAGATTTCGACGAAATTTTGTAATTTTATAATTACAGGTGAACTTCGTTTCGATTGTCCAAATTAGCTAATTAATTCGGCTAATTTCGACAAACTTCGTCTAATTTTCATACCATGGATAGGGACATAGACAAACGTCCAAATTTTATATCAAAATTATTGTATAGAACCATCAGAGTACATAGGACAACCGGAACTTTCATATTTAAGATGTCTGAAACAGACAAGAAAAATCAAATGTTATAAATTATTCAAATGCTTAAACAAGTAATAAATAAATAGTTTTCTAACACCACAAATGCAACTTTCAGTGATAATATTTTACTTACCCACCCATTTCTGTTGCTTCTTCTTTGAGAGAAAGTAGTTGTGAAGGATCAGCACCTCTTAGATTGCAAATCTTTGACTGATGAAATTACAACACAGACTATCAAGTAAGCAATTAAATTTATAAAAGAAGAAAGATTAAGAGTTTTTTTTTTCCAAAGTAAACAGAGTAATGATCAACAAAAATTAATGGAAGATGCACACAAATATGCTATATGCTTGCTGTTTAATAAAGTGACTTCTATAAAATCTTTCAATTTTCAAATGTTCATTTGGAAAACTAGTTTACATCTTGGAGCTTCCTATAAGAGGGAAAATAAATAAATAAAATAAAAAGGTCATATGTTGGACCTCAATGAAAACATGAAAATCAAGTGTATAAAAAAAAAAAAAGAAAAAAACAACCAGAAAAGACATTCCGAACCTCAAGTGCATAGGATTGAGCATATCCCGAAAAAAGACAAGAAGAAAATGAAAATGGCAAAGAAATTAGAGCATTAACGAAAAAATTGAACAATCACATATGGCAGAGATAAACAGCCGGAATCTCTTACACAGGTGAAAGTTGGCTACAAAAGAGGGGATGTCCAAACCACAAAAGAGCCATTAACTCTTTAAATAAATAAAATACTCTAGTCCTACAAGGGCTACATTACACGTGATTAAGGAACAAAACCTAATGTTTGGTTAAGAAGTAAAAGCTAGGGTACACACAATTGATGTACAATTTCTCACTAGTTTCCAGGACTTATGCAATTTCAGCATACAACCCCACTATATTTCTGGATTTGGTTAATTTTCATACAGAGCGGTTGCTCTTTTCATTAATAAGTTGATGCTGGAGGATAAACTTATTCAGACTATACGCTTCTGTTAATTATTATGTAGCAGTCAACAAAGAATATTTTGCTGTTCATGATTGTGAAATTAAATACCTGGACTTACTATACATACATGAAAATGTTATAGCTATATTTTTGGTTTGTACAACCAAAACATCGTACCTGTTTCCTCAAACAAAAGCTAGTTAGTCAAGTATAGTAGTAGTCAAAGTGCTGTACACATCTACACAGAATCCATTGATCGAAGAGCAAAATTAAAACAAATTACTAAAGAAGCTCTCATTAATTCATAGTTGGAAAAGGCTGGATTGTGTGACGTTGCATAGAGTTAAGACCATCTAATGTGGAAAATCCTAAATTTGACATCAATTTTTTTTAACAGAAACTAGATAGTATTTATATTAATAAAGAAATGCTGCCAGATGAGCTACCTACTTTTGACATCATTCATGCAACAAATTTGAAATGAAACAATTAGTATGCATAAGTTTTCCAACCATTAATGTTGAGTTGCTCTAGCAGTTGTGATTGAATGTTCTGAAGATCTTAAGTGCCTATCAATTGAGTACTTTGCTTTCCATTATGTATTACATTTAACTAAGTATATTTCACTTGCAGGCCATTTTTGCTCCGTTGGCAAGTTTCCACAGCCTAGTTCCTACTTCACATTTGCCCCATACAGTGTTCACACTAAAAAATGGCTATTCAAGAGCAATAGCATAACAACCAATTTTACTTAAACAGGAATATGTGCTCATTGCTACTGGGAATTGTTATTAATGTAAAGAATTTGAGGTGAAAAAAGGAAAAAAGTATCTACCTTCACCATTATGGGGAGATTGCCAAAGTTATACTTTTCACATAAGGCCATGTTATCGTTGTACTCAAAACGCACTTCCACCAAGAACTTGCCTCCGTAAGTACTTCCACCTTGCCGACACTGCCACAAATTAAACTCAGAACATTAACACATACATTCCAATTTTCACTAAAATCATACTGAGTAGATCAAATTTTGCATACACTTCAACAAAACCCAAACTTTTTGACGGGATTTGCACAAAATTCGAACAAAGGCCACAGGATTGCAAAGATAAGAAACGCCCACCTCAAACGGGTACAAAGCTGAACGGAATGTTCCGCTGCCGCGATTCGTTTGCGGAGGGTACACCTCATGAGCACCAAGCGAAAGTAAGAACCAAAAATGTCAAAGAAAATTTTTCAAATAACCAAAAAATAAAAAATTAGATCAAAAGTATTACGAATGCAACAACAGATTCAGCTAATTGGCCCAGAAAATTAAAGGGTAATAGAAAGGATATTTCGAAGCGTTTTTCTGGTGAAAGGGTCGTAGATTTCGATGGGATTGATGTTGGTGAGCATGGTTTCGAGTCCGCGTTCGACTAGATGGTCGAAGGATTCTATGTGAGGCTTGAAGAGCTCTCGCAGGTTCTCGTGATCGAGTTTGGAAGAAGCTGCGAGCTTCTCCATCATCACTTCTTCTTCGTTGGCGAGCAAGTGCGCCCAGTGATGAAGAACGTTAAAACTTTGGTCTGGTTGAACGCGGGGTATATAGGGTTTAAGGAGTTCTTTCAAAGACAGGGTACACGTAGGGTTTATTGTAACGACTATAAAATATAAATAAAATAAAATAGTAGCCATAACTTGTTTTAATGTTATTTCCAGTTGCTCTGTATAAATTAATTATTATAAGGATTAAAGAAGTTAACGGTAAATGGGTTGGGTTGGGTTTGAGT
>JAJIYU010013270.1:0-13976 GCA_030144865.1 Tinospora cordifolia
ATATATATATATATATATATATATATATTTATATATATCAAATAGTGTCCTTTAAAGATACATCTAATATAATTAAGAAAACTAAATCTAGAAACCTCCTACAACTCAAAACAATCTATTTTTTTCTCAGGCTACTAATTATAGACATCTATTACAATTAGGAAGTGTTAGTTGCATAGCAAACTAACTATACTATAGGTATTTTATGTATAATGTGCATGAGTTTAATAGAAAATTAAGTTTGCTTGTTTATATTTCGTTACATATTCATTTAGAGCATTATTGAATGATTAGTTGCATATGAGCATGATTTAATGTTATTTCTAGCATTTTTTTGCAAATATAATGTCTAGGAAAGGTTTTGAGCATCTATGTAGGGTTAGAATGAATCAGAATAGCAATAACAACATGAGAGAAGTGAAAAATCAATGAAAATATAGAGGATCAATTGATTACCGCGGTCAGTGACTAAGATAACTAAAGGAGAAGCCAAATAAGCTCAATAAATATCATGTCTTTGGTTACCGCAATTATTGAAAAACCATGGTAATCATTCCAATGACCGCAGTAACCTGAAGGAAAATTGTGGAACGGATCAATGGCTGAGGTTACTGACTATGGTCACCAGAATCCGAGAATTCGTGTTTTGATCTGTGCCGAGATTACCGCGGTCGTTGACTGCGGTAATGCAATTAAATTTTAGTTTAATGATTTTTAGTTGTCTAATATATATATAAGATAAGGTATTAGGGTTTAAGAGTTTAGAGTTCAAAGAATAGTTGACTTTGATGGTCAAGAGCAAAAGAAGAGCAAGAACAATGAAGAATTGAAGATTTAAGATCAAAACTTGAGTGTGATACTTTATATTCTCTATTCTTTGATGTTTAAACTCAATACTATGTCTGGCTAATTTTATTTAGGCCCTGTTTGGCAGGGCTTAATTGCTGCATTTCAACCATTTTGAAATGCAAAAGCAGTTTTGGATGCAGTTGTCAAGCCTTTCCCTCGCGATGAAAATGCAGTAAATGCACGATCCGCATAAGCTGCAAGGTTGCCAATTCTCGCCAAACGATTTTGCGATTTGGAAGATGAAAGACTCTTTTGCCCTTTAAATTTATCTTAGCTTGTTGGTTGCTCGTAGTGTATAAAAAGCAAACGAAACCAATAGATTATCATCTAACGATTTGCTATTTGGAAAGCCTCATATTTCTTTTTTTTTTTGGGCGTCTTCTCTCAACGCATCAAGCTTCATCTTTCCCTTCTTCAAGTTCGGGTGAACTGCTTTTTTTCTTGATTTTTTTTTCCAGATTTTTTCCTTTTTCAAGTTATGGTGATTCATAGAAATGGAGTTACAAATTCAATGCTCTCTAGTTATTTGATTTTTAATGTCAAATCTGTGCCTTTTTTGTGTTTGATGAAATGACTTAGAGAAAACAAAAGTTGGGTATGGTCTTTAATGTCAAATTCGTGCCTTTTTTGTGTTTGCTTCTTTCAGTAGGTTCTATACTGCTTGCTTTATTGGATGAAGCTTACATCTTGACTCTTTTGGGTGATTTTGTTTGAAAAACAATGGTTCTGTAGCTCAAACATATACTGCTATTTACTTCAATTGTTCTATTGTTGCATGTTTATGTCGCAGCTAAGCCTAAAGAAGAAAGAATCCAAAGGATAAGAACTGCCCCTCATTTAAATTTAGGAAGTACAGTTATAGATGGCACTGGCTCGGCAGATGTGTTTGGAAGTTCTGAGGATGGTTTTAGATTGGATGAGAGGAAGCTTGCAAATAGCAGGGTCTCAGCTTCCACATATCTGTTCCCTTGTTTTGTTTGTCCATATCTTTAATAAAGATATGAATTTTTGTCCTAAAGCTATGGACCTATGGTTGATCTGTGGGCTTCAAGCATTTAGCCATTATTTTTAAGTTGGTGGTATGGTTAATTGTATCCCACCATTATGTTGCTTTTCACAAGGCATACACATCCTTTCATTCAATTATCCATGGAGAAATTGTCTAAAGTAGCAAACACAGTAAGCTCAATAAGTCTTTCCTTTCTTTCTAAACCTTTTGAACCCAGCAAGCTCAATAAGTATTATAGATGATGTCCCTATTCCTAGCCATTCCCTTTGAGCTAGCCGGTCACGTTCCTAGGTTACTAGGGCTGCTTTTTGGTACTTCATTACCAGAGACTCTTGGTCGATAATGGCTCCATTTCTCTTGCAAACGTGTGACTGGCCAACCCCGTCCTTCCCTAATTGTTTGAGTATCAATTTTTTGAGAAGTCTAGTCATATTATAGAAGCTTTCTTATCCATTGGAACCTCAAGCATGGGTTAACTTTCCATGTAAATTGGAACCACTGGAACCTCTTGGTAAATCTAATTAAATGTGCCACATGTCCAACTGATCTCTGCTTGATCTTAAAGAGTTAACTGTATAGTAGTGGAAACTTCCCACCATTTATTCTGAATTGCTGGACCTCTTTTATGGGTTTTACATTGAGGAATACCCAATCTCCAACTTGAAGTTCTAGAGGTTTGCAGTGCTTGTCTTTGCAACTCTTTTATCTACTTTGAGCAATGCAAAGTCTGTATCCTTTAATCACTTGGATTTTCTCACTTGATTCCTTTACTAATTTTAGTCACAAATCCATTCTATTAGCCAAATCCATCTAATAGACCAAGAACTGGTAGAATTTGCCATAAATTGCCTTAAATGATGCCATTTTTATACTTGTTCAATAATAATTATTAATATTATAAGCAAACTCTACCAGATAAGTATTTGATCTAGTTACCATGAAAATGTAAGGATTTTTTTTGATAAAAGATGAAAAGCAGGATTTTTGTTTGGTAAAAACTTAGCATATTGCGGTGTGCCTTAGTCCTTTTTAGATATAAATTAGTTCAATTGACCAATCCAAAATTATTATTCCTTTTTTTGCATTTCAATTTTTTAATTTTATTATTATTTGAGTGTTGTGTTTCTTTTTTTAAATGAGAAAAAAAATAATACAAGATTTAATTTTGAGGATTGAAATTTGGTAATAGGTAGTAGTTTATAAAATAAAAAGGTGGTAATTACAATCTATTATGATATTAATTTTTTTTTTTTTGACTCCATTTGTCACTGTTATTATTTATTATCATCAGTATGAAAACAATACAAAATGGAAATAAATTTGGCCAAGAAAAAGCTATATGGTCTCTACAATTTTCAGCAATATGAATAGATATTGCCATGGAAGAAGTAATGGCAAAAAACATGACGGAATCTCATTTTAGCAAAGAAGTTATGGCTAAGTTTACAAAAGCCACTGGGAAGGCATACACACAGTTACAACATAAAAATCATTGAGACGTGTTAAAGAAAGAATGAAAATTATGGCAATCATTAGTTCAGGGACAAAGTGGACTGGGATAGGATCTTGTAAGGCAAATAGTAGATGCAAGTTATGAGTGGTGTAGTGCCAAAATACAGGTGTACAATTTTTATAAGTTCACTAATTATTTACATTTTTATATGTTAATTATTTAGCAATGTACTTTGCATGTATGTGTGTCTGTTTATTTTCTTAGAAAAACCCAAATGTCAAAAAGTTTTGTGAAAAAAGGCTTGGAGCATAAAAATAAATTAGATATCTTATTTTCAGATCTCGCTGCTACTGGAAGACATGTTTGGGTTCCATATTCTGGTTTGGTGGAAGGGACTGACAATGATGAAGGAAATTGAGATGAAAATGAAGACAACGCTTATACTTAGAACAATGAAAATGGTTTGGATAGACAATGGACACAATCAATTCCTAATACGTCTTTTAAAAGGTCAAAGAAACGATCATCGGCAAAAAAAAGTTAACAAGTGCTTTAGATAATGTTGTTGAAGCTATACAAAGTCCTATTAGTCAACCAATCCAACTTGATCCTCTTGGTTGTACAATGAAAGAAGTAGTAGAAAAGGTTGAGGAGCTTCTACGGGTGACATGTGGCGATGATATATATATATATATATATATGTTTGCAAGTGGCTTGTTTATTCGACGTCAGTATAGAGAAATGTTTATAACACTTCCTGATCATGTTTGTCTTACTTGGCTTCAAATGATGAAAGAGAAACAATAACAAATTTAAATTTTAGTTATGAATATGTTTGTTTAGGAATTTTATTTATTTAGATTTTTTTGTTTGCCATGAAGATTTTAAATTTTATTTTAGTTGTTAAATAATAAGTTGCAAACTTATTTTGTTAATTTTATTTCTTGTGGGGAGTGAGAATAATTAATTTTTTTTGTTATGCAATGTAATTATCAATGTTTTATGGGTACCTTTTATTTTTATACTATATGTATAGTTAATTTCTTTTTTATTATTTGAGAGTAATGTTTATTTTATTGTGTGTTGATGATAACAAATAAAACTTTTGAATATCAGAAATGGAGTTACAAAGCGATGATGAGTACAATGTTGAAATGGAAAAAAGATTATGATTCGGGTGATCTTCAAGCTGCACTACATCGAATAAATAAAATAAAAAAATTTTCAGAAGTTGCTTCTAATATAGGAAATATTTATGAAAATAAGTGCATTTTCAAGCAACCTTGTAGGACATCTCCACATACAGGATGGAAATTTGTATGCGAGCTCTTAGATGGTAATCCAATATGATGTCAATAGCAACTTAGAATGAATAAAGATGTGTTTATGAAACTATGCAATTTATTAAAAAAAACATAATTGAAAATACAGTAAGAGCATTAGGATGGAAAAACAAGTGGCAATGTTCCTTATGACTATTGGTCATGGGCTTGGCAATAGAATGATTCAAGGAGAGTTTTCAACATTCAGGTGAAACCATACATAAGTATTTTCATCATATATTGCGAGCTACAACAAAAATGGCAATTGATTGGATTAAACCATTTACGAGCCCAAAAAATGGTGTGCATCATCGTATTCTTAAAAATCCAAGATATTATCCTTTTTTAAGGTAAAAAGACATTAGTCATTGAAATTTATTTTATTTTATTTTTCTATTTTTGTAAATTTACTAATTCAATTTTTTTATAAGATTGTATTAGAGCCATTGATGGAACACATGTACGTGTAATTATACCAGAATCTGAAAAAATTCCATATATTCAAAGAAAAGGTTATCCAACGCAGAACATAATGGTCGTTTGTGATTTTGATATGTGTTTCACATTTGTATGGCTTGGTTGGGAAGGAAGTGCTCACGATACTCAAATTGTTCTGGATGCTATTCGAGCATCACTAAAGTTTCATCTACCTTGTGATGATACATTATAAGTATGTTAAATTTAATTACTTATAATACTTTAATATTAAAATTATTTTTTATATTATGTTATAGATGAATTTTATTTGGTTGATGTCGGATACCTAAATATGAAGGGATATCTTGTTCCTTTTAAAGGAGAGAGATATCATCTTGAAGAGTTTTAGACGTGGACAATTACCTTAAAACGCACAAAGAAAAATTTAACCAAATTTATTCTTTACTACACTGTGTTATTGAGCGAACATTTGGAGTGTGGAAAAAAGATGGCATATTCTTCAAAATATGCCTTCTGATGATATCAAACATCAAGTTCAGGTTATGTAACACCCCAATTTTTGGCTGGACCTCCGTTCACGTGTTACCTTACGTGTGGATCGTCGCCCGTTGAAAATCGAGATGCTACTAAAATTTTCTTCTATCAAAAATCTTATTCTTCAAAATTTAGTTCATAACCATTTGTTTCAAGTCAATGTCTATACAGGTATTTTATATAAAATAAAAGATCAAAATAGTTCTGAAGATATTCACCGGATTTTGCAATAAAATTTATTAATAATGCAGCAGAAATATTTAAAACTTGTATTAAAATAGAAATGTCAAACATATAAAATGGTTCTTAGATCTAATCAACTGAATTTAAAACCAAATAAATACATGAAAATCATTTCGAAGATATTAACGAAACATCACTTCTCATACCACCTATTCCGAACTACCTCCCCATGAGGTGTCCAATTAAAGTGTGAGTCTTCAAATATAAGTCACAGTACTCTACATCCATGTGTACCTAAAAAATAAAGTAGGAGTAAGCTCGAAAGCCCAGTAGATCGTTCTTACACATCACATACATTATACAAACCCAATTCAAACATTACAAGCATTTTCAAACATTAGGCATTTCAAACATTCATTTGTTTTAGTTGTAGTCTCAAACCGGAAGATGGTTGAGATGCCTCTCGGTATTCCCTGTGATCTGAATCAACACAAATCTTAGGTAACGCCTAAGGCTGGTTACCTGTCAGAGTCATAATCCAAGGGAGTATACTTACTGCAGCTCGTACCGTCTCCCAAAGACTTCGAGCTGCCACAGTCAACTCTGGTTGAGAATACCTACGATCCGCCTTGTGGCTCGACAATCTCAAGTGGTAACATATAGAAGATGTCACCTCAATCCGCCTCGGGCTCGTCAATTGCACTGGTACGTAGATTCTTAATAAATCATCGTCTTATTTTAGTTTTTCAAACAGTCTCAATCACATCAAGCATCACACAATTCACTAGGAAAATAATTCTAATATACATGTAAGTCAATATGATAAGGCACATGAGTAAACAATGAGATCTAAATGCGTATTTTCTTATTTATGCATGCCATAATTGACCAAATCTAAGTGCTAACCTTTATATTCAATCATGTCATGAACTGATTATGCATGAGTCTAAATAATTCATCATACATCACACATCATTCAAATAAACTAACCAATTTCAATCAATTTCCTAATAAGATTCTAACAATCTATAACTATTCAAACAAATGTTTTAAATTTTAAATCTATATAATAGATATGAGCAAGGAAGTCACGCCCACCTGATTTTTATTATTTTTCATTTTGAATCTTGTTTTTAATTACAATTAAATTTCTAATATTCAAAACTTTGAATTTTTTTTTTGAAGCTTTGATATTTATATTCTAAGCATCTATTAAACTTCACAAGCACCAAAATAATATTTTTACAAAAATTTTCAATAAGGTTCACATTTCGAATTTTATTTTGTTTTTCGATCTAAGGTTATTTAAAAATAATTTTCATACTAACTAAAATTAAAAATTTAAATTATACCTCACGTCGTCTTCATCACAAGCAGCAACAGAGCATCCCACCTCATTTTCCTCTTTGATGAACATGGCGACACGGCAGCAACACATATTCCGACTCTCACCATCGCACATCTTCTTTCCTCTATGTGATTCACCATGGCTAGCAAGCACCAACAACCATAGATTTCCGTTCATCACCCCTCATCATTCAACCAGCAATTTCAACATAATCACGATCAGCCATAACACCTCTATTCTTCACACCCAACCGAATCAATGCAAAAATCCACAACCACAAAGAAATCAAAATTCAACATTCATGGCCGCCATTCTTCATCAAGGATCTCTTCTCTATGTAGAAAACGGACAGCAAAATCCTCTTTTTCACCAATCATGTTCATCATCCGAACATCCCAAATCACTCAACACTAAAGCCCTAAATTCCAAATAATGAAACGCATGTCACAGTCAAACCAAAATTACAAAACCAGATTTGTGATTTCCTCTGTTTCAATCCATGGCTGGCAGCTTAACAATAACCCACCTCACATATCAGATTCATGGCAGTAGCAACCATTTCCTTTTGGTTTCATGCTCAAACAAACCCCCAAACTGGAAATCATCAAAAAGCATCACAACCAGAATTTTTCTCATTACCTCCCCCATTTCAGCGATCGGACAAACCCAAAACTAGAGCAAATTTGGTAGTTGTTTCCTCTTTCAAATTTTCTGTTGGACAACGCCACGATCTTGGCTCAAGAGTTTCAAATTTTTGCCCTTTCTTCATCTAGCTTCTTCGTTCAAGCTGTCATCCACAAAACCGAAAAACTTGATTTTCTTGCTCTTGTTTGTCACAGACTCATAACAAAACGACCAGCTGCACACTTTCTTCATTCCAGTCCAAACGTGATCACCACGAGCAGCTGCACACCTTCAATATCTAAAATTTTCTACCCTTTCCTCTTCTTTGAATCACGACCAGCAAGGCCCCATATATGAGATGCACAAGTTAAAACCCTAGAAATCATGTTTTTTACTCTGTTTTTCCCTTGTTATATCGAATGAACACAAACCCAAGCCAAAACCCAGATTTTGGTTTTTTTTCCTGTTACACAAACGCCCAATCCAAAGTTTTTGAATCAAAAAATTCAAATTTGGTTTCCCTTGTATTAGCAAGTCACGAACCGAAAATTCCTCCCAACAAAAATCAGATCTTCGGATTTCTCTTCTTCTCTTCTTTGAGTTCACGGATAGCAAACCCAGAAAATTGGGTTACCACTTCGAATTTTTCAGATTGCTTATCCTCTGTCTTGATCAGTCCCTCTTCTAATCGCCCAAAACATCCAGATCACAAAACCAGAAAATTCTGGTTTGTTCCTCCTTCCATTTCCACGAAAGCTCCAGAAATTTCTCTTCTTTTCTTTTTATTTTTCAACACACTGAAATTTGGGATTTTATTATTATTAATATTGATTTTATTTTATTATTATCATTATATTTTTCAAGAAATAATGAATCTTTCATTCTCAAATAAATATTAAATTTTAATTTTTTGATTCATTCTCAAATAAATATTAAATTTTAATTTTTTTTTTCTTTCATGTTGATTAATATGAGACTTCATTTAAATTTATAAATATATATATTGTTTAATCTTTTTGATATATACTAACCATCCTTTTATATATATATATATATATATATATATATATATATATATATATATAAACCTTATTATAAATTTTATATCTCTTTTCTCTATACAATCATTAATCCTTATTATAAGTTTATGTATACTTTAATAATATCATTATTCTTCTTTATACATTTAATTTTTTACTTCGTCTATTATATGTGTAAATATGTTTTAACCATTCATCTATTATAAATTCTCAATTTCTACTTTCATTGATCCATAATATTTTCTAATGCCACATGTCATCATATATATATATATATATATATATATATATTATTTTTTTCTTTCTAGCTAATTCAAATAATATCGATTTTTTTAATTTATTATTTTATTTATTTTATGCTCACTCACGATGTGCCATGATCACAAAGTTACGGAGTGTTACAATCTAACCCCATTAAATAAAATTTTGTCCTCGAAATTTGAGACAAGTTAATGAGTATCGTCAAGCGGTCCATCTTTCCAATGATCCATTACGCTTCTGCTGCGCTACTCTAATCTTACATCGAGAATCCTTCCATATTCTACTAGATCGTATTTCTCGGATTTATGAATATAATTAGGATATCAATTCACCCACATTAGATTCATTGTCTTGCAATACTACTGAATGTGAATTTAGTGCTTCCTTGAAAACATTCTGTAACACCCCAATTTTCCACCGGACCTCTGTTCACGTGTGCATCGTCACCCGATGAAAACCAAGGTGCTACTTAAAAATTTCGTTTAGTCAAAATCTTTTTCTTCAAACTCAAATTCATAATCATTCGTGTTCAAGTAAAAGTTTATATGGATGTTCTACACCAAACAATAGATCAAAATAATCATTCAAATTCATTCACTGTATTTAGTAACACAAATCATAAATAATGCAGCGGAACTATTTTAAAAATTGAAAGCAAACCAAAAACGTTAAAACTAAAGTATTGCTTACAAATCTAGTTAACTGAATTTAAAATCAAAGGAATACAAGAGAAATCATTCTAGAAGAATTAAATAAATACCACCTATTTAGGACGACCTCCTCAAGAAGTGTCCAATCAATGTGCAAGCCTTCTGACATAGACTACAGTATTCTAAGTCCATTTGTACCTAAAAGACAGAAATGAGAGTGAGCTCGAAAGCTCAGTGGATCGATCCTACACATCACATGCATTACACAGACCCAATCCAAACATTACAAACACTTTTAAACATTAGGCGTTCAAACATTCATTTGTGTTAGTTGTACTCTAAGATCGGAAGAGGGTTGAGATGTGTAATACCTGAAATTTTAGTGACGTAATAACCGAAATTTGAGTTTAAAACACATATACGTATATATTTATATGTAAATACATATATGTATATTTGTCATTGGTATGCAATTAATTAATTAGTGTAGAAGTATAAAAGAATATACGATGATTAATATTATACATATAGAATTGTTGGGTAATTATATGCTTCTCTATTTGAATAAGAAAAATAGTATTTTAGTATGATATTAATATAGAAAAGTATGTGTGTAAACTATTAATTAGATGCACTCATGAAAATAATATTTCGTTTAGTATGATGTGATATACATAGAGAAGTAATGTGTAAAGAAAAAATATTCATGAATAAAATATCACATTTGTTAAGATGTTAAAGTGGGCATGTGTAGGAAGGAATAATCCCACATTGAAAAGATAGAGACACTATTTGGAAGAGGGCCCTATATAAACCCCCCTACTCCACCCATTTCATTCATCTCAAAGACAAGAGTTGAAAATTCATCTTGTTTTCTCTCTTTGCCTCCTTCTTGGCAACCTTAGTTTTAAGTTCTTCTTTGTTTCAGCTATTTTAAATAGTTCGCGAAGTAGTAGACACTAAGTGCTACAAATAATTTAGGAAGCGATCTCGAGGTAAATTTCTTTCCTTTCTTTTAATTTATTATTTTGACTTAGATAATGTTTGCTTGTTTGGTTAGTTTGATTCTTTTATGCTTTTATTTTTGTTCTTTGCATTTATTTCTTTCAGTCATCATGTTGCATGACCAAGAGAATATGCTCTGCAGTTGCATCTTGTACGATCTTCTACAACAGAAATCGAAAGTCGTTTTCTTATTTGAGAGAGTATGCTCTGTAGTTGCGTCTCGTACGATCTTCTACATCAGAAATCGAACATCTGTGTTTTTGTTGATTTATCATGTTATACTGTGGTATGTTCAATTTCTGTTGAAATATTTATCTACCATGTTCTTGCACACAAAAGTCAGATTAAATGAGATATCAACCACGTACCGGTATGGAAACTTTCTGTGTTCCATGTAGAATTGGAACTGGCTGTCAATACTGACACCAGCATGGAACGGGTTTCAAAAATGATCCCATTGAAAATGGGTTTGAGTTTCAGAATTGATCTCTCTCCCTAGATCTAGAGCACGGAGGGTATTTCCGTTCGGTCTAAATTACGACTGAATTAATAAATTGGTTGAATCTAATTAATCTCTGAAAGTGTTTGATCTGCTTGCATTGTCTGGTTGGAATAATGGATTAAATAGATGGAATGATTCACTGGGCTTTTCAGCTCACCCCCTTATTTTTCACAACAGGAAATTAATCAGCTTGCGAGGAGATTTACCCACTGAAAGTTTTTTATTTCAATGTAGGGCACATCGGCCTAAGTGAAATCATGTATTTCTAGTTTTAAATTTATTTTTCGTTGTAATGGTTTATTGTACTCGGAATTTGTCGAATGAATAAATAAAGAATTTTATTTACCATAATGTCATTTGGTACATAGACTAATGTACACAGGAACCCTAATGCATTTGGGGCTAAGAAGAAGAAAATGTAGCACGGGCCCGTCTCCCGGGCATCCCAAGATTTATGATCAAAGAAAGTTGAACCGTTAGATGACGTGGAAGATGGGACTTGGGAGGCGGGTATTACAAAGGTAGTATCAGAGCCTAGGCTTTAGATGCCATGGGCAAGAATTAGAAAGAATTGACTAGTTTAGTAAGACTATTTATTGATTTAATTTAGAAGCCCTACTTCCTGTTTTGAAAACTGAAATGATTTTGAAAAAATTATTTTCAAAAAGAGATATATGTTTCAACAATTTTGTTTGGATACAAAGATTATAAGTTGAGCTGATAGTGGGTAAGCCTTGTCCCGAGTAAAGCTAAACATTGAAAGGGAGATGGGCTATCCCGATCTAGAAAGCACGGTTGCTAAATAGACTTCAGTCTCGCCGTCCGATGTGGAGGTTGTCCCACCAGCTCATACGAGTAGTCGGAGTTGAAGAACACATTTATTTTCTTACAAGATAAAATAAGGAGGTGGTAATTGAGGGCTAGCAATTCACTATGGTCCAAATGAGATGCCAACAAGGATTTGAGAACCTAGGTCTAGGGAAGAGACCTTAAGTAGAGACTTGGGGGTTGCCAAGGGTGGCACAGTGAATCATGAATAAACTTTTAGGGCATAAGTTAGAGACTTCAAATGTGTGAAAAACGAACACTTGTTTGGTCAGGGCACTAAATCAGGAGGATCATGTATCTTTGGTTTCTATGTGGTATGGGATGCATAGGATTCAGGATATAGAGGAATCTGGAACTCAGAGAATGACGGGCCATGTTTAGTGAATGATCGGTGGCTTTGGATGAACTTGTTTCCCTGTGCTTGGCCGGTATGGGACAGTCAAATATAGTGAGGCTTGTGAAGCCTTAGAAATCGAGACATTTACGAAATTGTTTGGGTGCAGCTTTGTTCTGGGTGAAAACCTAAGTGGAAGGGGTAGAGTGGTATGAGACACTTGAACCTAAAAGCTTAGGTGGAAGCTTGGAACCTTGTTGTGCTAGCTTGATTGTAAGAATGTGTGATATGCATGCTTTATTGCTTATTTGTTTTGAAACCAAATCTTGTACCCAACGACATTAGAGGATTTTGAAAATCCTCAAAATAGAACTTAAAAGCATGAATTGATAGGCGACAAAATAAATCGAGAACTTAGAAACGTAAATGTAGCGTCACATTAGCACGGAAGGAACAGAAACTTGATAAAACAAACACGACAATTGACTAAAGAAAGGACAGTCAATTTCTCAAGTCTAAAAAAAGTATTTTATGTCTCAAAGGGGTTCAAACTTTAAACCCAAGTAATTGGACATGTTCGGAAAAAAAAAAAAAAAAGAGATGGCCACCTTGATGATCATTTTATAACTAGCAAAGACTCACAAAGATGTATTGAGCTATTTGCCAGTAAGTGGTATTATTGGACTGATCCTTTGGGGGAAATTGTTCTTCATTTTAGATAATGAAATTATTCCAACCCACATAAATACGACCTCTCTGAGATATACGGTTCATACTGAAAAAAAAAATACGAAGTTGGACTAATCTGGAAACCTTAGGCAATTTACTTTATTAATTACTCTAGAAAGGTACGAAGTTGGACAATTCCGTCAACCCAACGTTGATGATCATGTGTCTCAGATTGCCCTACCCAAGATCTTGATGGGATTGAATAGTCTAGGTTATTGTAGTTTAATTACTATGTTTTATCCTCATTTCCAGCAATAAAAGCAATAATAATAATAATAGTACTGGAAAAAAAAACATTCGACCCCTCGTGTTGATATTTTTTTTATGAGAAAGATTACACAGAGATTAAAAAAAAACAAACAAACAAACAAAAAAAAAATAAGCCAAAGGAGAACTTCTTTTCCTTCTCATGCTTTTCTTCTTTTTCTTCTTCTTCTTCTTCTCCTTCTTCTTCTCCTTCTTCTTCTTCTGTAAAGAGGATTGTTGTTACTGATAAGACGAGTAGTCTCCAAAACCAAGATATTAACTCACTGGCAAGAGGTCTTCCATACATCTATTTCTTGCTTCATCGACAATATAAATATCGCACGATGATAGTAAATATGCTGATGACAAAGATTGCCCACTAGCCCATCCATGATCCAACTTTTCCATACACCTGGATGAAAACCCTGCATTATTCGACATCAAATCTGATAAAGACCCAGCATTAGTTGAAGCATTAAAATCAGATACAAGAACATTACCAGGGTGACCAGGCTCAATGGTAGTAGCAGAAGGATCAAAATCAATGGGATTTGGGTTGGAAGATGGCCTCAAGCAACTAACAGAAACTATGCTCTCCAAGTGCCCAGATCTTAAATCATT
>JAJIYU010013271.1:0-13963 GCA_030144865.1 Tinospora cordifolia
CATTTCCACGTATTTCATGTCTACTTTTTGGGTGCCTATCTTGGTGGCCACATTAAACTAATGATGCAAAATTTCCTATGTAAAAATGAAGACAGAGACAGTGGATACCATCTTTTTAAGTGGTCACAATTAAGTTTGGAGTTCGATTATGTGTTGTTGGAGTGGACAACTTATTGGAGGGGATAAAACCTTCAATGGAAAGTGTTCACGACATTTTATCAAGTCAAAGGATGCATGGGTTATGATCGTTACAAGTAGGCATGGGTTATGAGATGAGCTCTTTACTCCTGATCAGTGTTGTGATCTCCGTGAAAATTGATATCATCAATCTATCGGTGTTTCTCCAGCCAATCAAATGGGAATTTGGAAATCATAATTCCATCTGGAACTTGCTTCTGCGGAGAAGTCTTTTAAACACAGCTGCATAGGAAGTCTCTGCTACTCTTCACCTGATGTGCTCCGTTCATCTAATCAGAATGAGTATTGTGTATGTTGGATTGGAGACTCTATTGGGTCACTCTTATCTAAGTCCTTACTCTACCACCCCCCCCTTCCACTCTTCTCATTTCGTCTGCTAAAGTCCCCATAATAGGCAGTCTAATAGAAGTAAGAATGCTTAAATGCACAACCCTCCTTCAAAAGAAGTTTCCTAATTATGCTTTCTCCATCGTGGTGCTGCCTTTGCAAGAAGGATGATGAAGACATTGTGCTTCTTGGATCTCAGCCAATAAATTCTCTCTAGGATACAATTTTGGTACTCCAATAGGAATTGGCGCAATATTTCACAATCTTTGTATGACCTCTATGATTTCTCATTCCAATGACCATCTCTCTCTCATCTCTCTCTCTCTCTCTATATATATATATATATATACATACATATCCTATGTTTCCTTTACAAAAAAAGTGAATACCTAATGTATTGGGGTTGATCTATGCAACCTACCTCCATTTTGGAGAGTGTTGTCGTATTTGAATTTTTGACCTCTGGTTCACAATAAAGCAAGTAGGTATGGTCTTCAAAGGTTTAAATTACTATGTCACCTGTAAAACATCGCAAAAACTATTTTCAATAAAAGATTTTAATATTGGTTTTATTAATTTTTTTATTAATTCTTGTAAATGAATAGAGCAATACATATCACTAGAGGTGATTTACGAAAAGTATCCTTGGTATGAAGAGCTATTTTGTAGACATCTTTCGTATCTAACCTTATCTTAGTCATAAAAAGGCAAAACCCTAGTCGTATACATACCCCAATTAAGCAAATAATTAGGCACTATGAAGCCCTTTGTCAATGTTGAAGCAAAGTCCCAACCATGCGCTAGTAGCTTAATATCTTTCCACAATCTTAAGTCTGATTTAGCAACATTGTGAAAGGTCCTATTATAACATTCTAGCCAGCTTGTTTGATATTGTGGAACTGAGCACTATTTCCTGAGACGTATCTCAGTATTGAGGTAGTTTTCTAGGGGTTGACTAATAAGAAGTTTGGAAGCATTTTAAAGAATTTTGCTATTGGTTTTATGAAAAAACATTTATTTATGTTATTGGTTTTATGAAAAAAAAACATTTATTTATGTTATTGGTCATACTTTTTTGCTCTCCCCCACATTGTCCTTGTTCCAGTATGCAAATTTGAGCATTGCCATCACCTAAACTGATTTATAAATTTTATAAAGATCCTTCGATTATGTAGTGGTCTACTAGATTGAGGGCTTTTTTTAAAACTCATGAGGCGCAATTGAGGCATTTATTTTCCCTTTATGAGGTGAGGCGTATGCCTTAAGGTGGTATAAGGTGTAAGCCTCATATTTTTCTGGAAAGAATGCATAAAGGCTTGTATATTAGTTTCAAAAGATTAATGTTATCAATAAATAGACAAACATGGAAGATAAATAAACTTGACCTTTTTTATTTTTATTTACCATATCACATAATAATACTTTGCATAAGGTCAATTTCAGATAATTTAATGAGGTCTTGATAAATCTAGAATCATCCCTTCCTTTTGGCTAGAATGATGTGAGCTAAAACATTTGCTTCTCATTGATAACTATCATGACTTTTTTTATTTTTATTTTATAAATCTAGCCGTGAGTTTACACGAAGTATGTGCAGGATCATCATTAGGACTATCATACCTGCGGACTATCGATGGCCTAAGTGGATTAACCAACCAAACTTAACTTCAATCATGATGTATTACACTGAGGCAAAAAAGAATCCTCTACTTACAATTTGGAATTCATTGCGTACTTTAGGAATTGTCCTAAAATTATGAATTTTTTATTCATTTGACCAATTAATAATTCATAATCATATTTTTATAAATGAGTATTTGCTACTTGACAACTGTTTCCTATAATTGATCCTATTGATATATTAATGAGACACAGTTTTTTTAAATAATAAAAAAAAAATTTATTTGGTTAATGAGGCACATATTATAAGCCAAAAAATTTTCTTATGCTATGTTTTCCAATTAAAATAAAACTCGAAGAAGTTAACAAATAATAGACAATGCTATAAGATAGTACCACTAGCTTGTTTTGTCATTCTTTAATTTTTAATTTTTTTTAGTTTTAAAATTTTTCTTATGGCGATCACCCATAATGTATCATTTGGTAATGTGCATATCATTTATTAAAATTTAGGCTTTGTGCTTCTAAACATTTCTTTTGTTGAAGAAATTTTTAAAATGTTTTGATGTATATGTATATGTAAGTACAAAAGAACATAATTGTGCAAGTAACGCAAGCAATGTGATCAATTACTCTAGAGATCTACATGAGCACAAAATTTTCCCATCCCCTTAGTCAATCTAATATTGGGTAGCCTAAGGACAACTTGCTATTGCTAACCTAGAGTGATGTATGGAAATTAAAATTTTCCCAAATAGAGATACTTTACATCTTCAAAGATTCTCACATTCCTCTCCTTCCGAATCTCCCATATAGATGGAAGGCAAAAGACCTTCCAATGAGCTACCCATGCGGCAAGAATATTTTCATTAGTGGAAACACTTTTGAATGTGCTTTATGTATATCTTCATTATGAAACACTTGAAAATGAAAAAAAAAACAATTTTCTTTAGACATCTCGAAAGAAGGGGCACTCCTTGAATATGTCCTCGAGTGGATTCTGCTGCTTGCATGCACTAGTGACAATATGATGGAGATGATTACATATTTAGGAACTTCTGTTACAGCACTTTGTTGGTATTGACCTTGTCATGGCCCATTACCCAACCCAAAAAATTTTGCTTTGAATGGAGCACGTGCTTTCCACAGGGCTTGTGCATGAGGGAAAGAAATGGAACAAAGAGGCCTAGATAATGAAGAAAAAAAATGATTTAGTTGAAAACTTCTTGGAAGGATTAGGAAGCCATATGATTTTGTCATTATGATCGTGAAGGACACAATCATGTAATAAGGAAAGAAGACCATCTATTTCAGTTGGTTTTCTTGATAAGACAACCTTAAGAATATGTAATTCCCATTAGGAAGAGGAATGGGCTGGTGATGTGACTACCAGTGTTGTCAAGGCGGTAAGGCGGTTTAAGACAGTAAGCCTCAATAAGGTGAGGCAGGGCCTAGGCGAAGACTAGGCAGCGCCTAAGCCGTCCTTAAAATAATTATTTAAAGATTTTTGAAGAATTATTTATTTATTTATTGGTCCCTTACCCAATATATATTTCCTAAAAAATTGTTTAATACTTTTTTATAATTTTATTTATTTATATTTTATATTAAATTAATTAATGATATATAAATTATAAAATTATAAATAATGACATATTAGATAATACATTATGATAAAATCATGATCATCATAAGTTCACATACTTTATATTCATAACATTCAAAAAAGAAAAGCTAATTTTGCACGCACGAGTGTGAGAGAGAGAGAGAGAGAGAGAGAGAGAGAGAGAGAGAGAGAGAGAGAGATACGTAAAGAGATAGAAGAGAGACGTAAATACAGAGAGACAGAAAAGAGACCTAGATAGAGAAAGAGATAAGAGAAGTGTAGAAAGATAGAGAGGAAGAGAGTAGAGAGAGAGAGGAGGGACGTAGAAAGACAGAGAGGGAGAGATGCAAAAAGAGAGAGAGACATAGCAAAGAGAGCTGGAGAGACGCAGAAAGAGAGCAGAGAGAGAAAGGGAGAGACATGCACAGTGAGATGGAGAGAGTCGTCGGAGTCGCTCACTGAAAAAGACGTAGGAGTTGCTTGCCGGAGTGTCGGAGATGATCGCTGGAGTCTCAGAGATGATCGTCGAAGTTGGTTCGAGTCGTTTGACTTTAAGAGGTTTGAAAACTGAGTTATTAGATTTAAGTTAAAATTAAAAAAAATAATTAATTAACTAAAAGTCCTCCTATTTTTTAAAAATTTACAGAGAAGTCCTTCTAGCGCCTAGGCGGTGGCCTAGGCGTTGAGAGGGCCTGGACACCTAGGCGACGCCTTGACAACAGTGGTGACTACAAACGATGAGATGGGCAGGTTGTGACCACATGATTTGTTATATAATCTAGGTAACATATTACTAAGTGTCGTGGTGCTTGTCCACGCATCCTCCCAAAAGCATATGGAGTCACCATAGCCAATTTCAAGACGGGTTAGAGGAAAAACAGAGGATATGTAGAGTGGATAAACTTCCATGGTGCTCAAAATGTACAACCATTAGCTATGTATTCATCCTACTGGTTATTCCTCAGACTGTGATGACTATGAATTACCCTACCCCAAAATTGGTCCTTCTGCCTCAGGAATTACCAAAGCCACTTCCCTACTTGTGCCTTGTTCCTCGTCCTGATACCTGCCTAGATCCCTTCTTTTTTGGACCCGGTCCCAACTCACAAGGTGTATATTCCTAATTCATCTGCCATGCTCTACCATAAGAACTCCTTCATCATTTTTTGGATCCTTTGAGCCTGTCTTACTAGTATTTTGAACATTGATAAGTAGTAAGTGGGCAGAGCATCTAACACTGCTTTAATTGGTGTGAGTTGGCCCACTTTAGACAAAAAACTTCACTTCTATCTCTCTAGCCTACGAGCCATCTTCGAGACTACTAGTTCCCAAAAGCCTTGGAGGACGGATTTCATCCCAATTTCATCCCTAAGTGCTTTATTGGTCAGTTGCCTTCTGTGCATGAGATCATCAATGCAACTCTTTGTAACCACTGTTCCAAAACTGAAATCTTTGCAATATGACTCTTAGCCATGTTGATTTTCATGCCTAAAGGCCAACAAATGCATTGGACTAACTTAATTCATCACTCCTAAATACTTAAAATTAGAAATTTTACAAAGTATAAGTCTATTTATTCTAATATTTTGAAGTATTTTTGGAAAAGAATTGAAAAATAAGATAGAGAAAAGGGGGATTAGGTTGAGCTTTGTGATTTAGGCTCACATAATATTAAGGTTTAAGTCTCAATTTGTAAGCCTAATGTAATCAAATAAGCCTCAAGAAGGTATCATTGAGGCTTAGGTGCTAAGATGATTTTCAACCGCCTCAAGGCAAGGCGTAAACCTCAAGGATTTGAAAACTATGATCACAATTTTATTAACATTCACATTACCTTTTTGGGTATTTCTTTGTGTACGATTTTGCCTTACACTCTCTATGTAGTTTGTTTCTTTAAAAAAAAGAAGAGTTCGCTTATTGAAGGGCATGTGCAAGAGAAGATGTTTGATGTTGTACCTCTCATGAGATTTGTCAAACTGTTGAAATTGGATTGTGAGATTTTGAAGTCTATTAGTGAGGTCAATGGTGATCTCTCATGCTCTGTATAGCTTATGAATAATGGTACCATTCTCCCCATGTAGATTTGTAGGAGTTAGAATTTATGGGAGATGTCATTATTTATTGACCTCTTTGAATTTGATTTAACCTTAATCGTTCTTTTGGTATTTTTTGTTTAGAGATTTTCAACTGAATCATCCTACTTTTTTTCATTTGTAGTTTTGGCTTATAAGTTTGGCAGCTTTAACCAGGTTTTCATGTAAAAACTGGCAAACCAAAAACCAAAAAAAAAAAAAAAAAAAAAAAAAGGTAGATTGGGATTTGAGAATAATAATTTTTCCAAGACTAGCAGTTTTTATGAGATTTTAATCATATTTAAGTGGTTGTTATGTTTTTAATCAATTCGAGCAAGATTAGCACTCATCACTCACTTTTCAAGTTATATCATCCTTTGATATTATGTGTTGCATTTATGTCCAGGGAAATCTTATTTTATGTGGCTTTAGAAATGGTGCAATTGTGACATTTGATATCCGTCAAAGACAGCAACAACTTGCTTCTAGGCTCCCTAAACATCAAATTTATCAATCTCCACAGACACATAACAAGCTCTCAAATAAGAAGGCTCCAAATTTTGTCAAACGATATTTTGAGGTATGCCATTGATAAAAAGAATGGACCAGTATTCAAATGCTTGCTATTATCTTTTTTGCAAGCTCAATGAATATACTAAGTACTATACAATCAACTTTCTTCTTCTGTTTTTCTTAAATGGACTTGTACAAGGATGACTAATCTGCTTGTACACTTTTACAAATGGAATATACCAAATCTTGTTTCTGTTTCAAAATAAAATAAAGTAATGCAATCTTTTGCAGATAAGAGGAAATATAGTTCCTTCTTGTACAACTTGTATGCCTTCATCAATTTCCAGGTATGTATTATCTCATTTTGACCAAAGAACTGTTTACATAAGAGAGCTTTTGATACAGTTAATAAGTTATCTCCATTGTTAGATTGCCCTGATAACAGTATTAAATTCTATTTCATTGTGACCTTGTAGTTTGGTTTCACTCCAGATGTATGACCAGTATTTCTTGGCTAGTTCCATGGATGGTTCGGTGAGCATTTGGTGTAAACCCATTTTATGCAAAGTTTTCAAGTTGTTTTTGCTACTTATATTTGGTTCACTATAGTTCATGAATCCTTTTAGCCTTGGTGAATCTTGTGGAGAAACAGGTTGAATAATCTATTAGTCTGGTGTATAAAGTTCTTGCAGTACGAAATATATGTAAGGAATGACTAAGGAGTGGGCATTATTAGTGGAGAGGAAGCAATAAATAGGTGTTTATCAGGACTAATGTTTCAAGCTTTTGGAATTTAATGGGATCTTCATAAGATTGATACTTATGACTGTTATGATGAATTTGATTGGGAAGTAGTCCAATGGAATGAAGGAGACTCATTAGCTCATTATTTAGTCTGAATCAGTGAAATGATAGAATCTATGAAAATAATCTAGCAAGCTTTTGGAAATAATTTTGGGGGCACCTTATGAAATTTAGAAATCTGCCACTTGGATATAGTAAGGGATTCCAAATGGAATGATTTTGAGTATAAATTCATTTGTAAAAAAACCTTCACCTTCTTTAGAATTTTCAAAACAAGAGCTTTGTGTGAGAATTGGATTTTAGAACTATAGAACAAAGATGTCAGGTAATGTGCAATGTTACCCTCAAATCCACTGTTGGATCATCAATCAACCATTAAAATTATAATTATCTGCTGAAATTTTGTTCACTTTTATCCCAGTAGTCTGGTATTGCACTTCTTTTACAAGAAACAACATTTTATATTGATATTGTGGACTGTATGCAATATACGTCTTTTCATGTGTTGTATACATCTTTTCACATGTGTTGTATACATCTTTTAGTACCAAAATTCTGTATTATTTGCAATACATTCATCTGACTGTTCTCTACATTCTTACATAATTTCCAATTAAGAAACCATTGCAATATTGAGAAACCTCCCACAAACAAGGAGGCAAATGTCCATGTACTTGCTGTTAGTTTAATTTCCTCCCATACCTGAGCTGTGGCCTTCTCACTTTCTCTAAACACTATTGTTTCTTTCCCTCCACAAAGCCCATACTGTAGCGTAAAATGCAATTTACCCAGGCCCTCTTTCCTTTCTGGTCATTGATTGTATATCTGGCAGTGATAGTCCGTTTTCAATTGATGTTGGAGCCACATATCTCCCATTTGAGAAATCTTCCCAGTCATTCCAAATCCACCTTGAATAATTGCAGCTGAAGTTTAAATGTTTTATGGATTCATTCTCTTGTCTGCACAAATTGCATCTGTTGGGAGAAAAACACATGGCGGGAAATCTTCATTGTATTACTTCCATGACTTGCATTCATGGTATGAAAATTAGCCGAAGTTTGTCGAAATTAGCCGAATTAATTAGGTAATTTGGACAATCGAAACGAAGTTCGCCTGTAATTATAAAATTACAAAATTTTGTCGAAATCTTCAAATAATCAGCGAATTCACTTAAAATTGAAGTTTTGAAGATTTTTGTAGAAAAAAATTGTATAAAAGCCGTGAAAAAGAGCATTTTTAATGAAAGAATTTATGTGGTGCACAAAGAGAAAGAAAAACAAACTATAACTTGGAAGAAGAGACAATAAAGAGAAGAGTAATGAGAGAAAAATAAGCTAAAAGCCTAAGAGAATAGATGTTGAGAAAAGAAAGAGAAAAGAAAACCAAGGTTTATGTTTTGTAAGACCATATTAGGGTTTGACAATAAATTTTTTTTGTTTCTTTCTTTTTTGTAAGAGTTTTAAGTTAACACATGCGATGTGCATAAAACATTGCTAATGTTAAAATACATGTTCAAAACCATTACATGTATACTTTATATGTAAAATATATTTATTATGTTTGTTTTTGATATTTTTAAAGAAAAATTGTCCATATTTTAGCACTTACATAGTATTTTTTTGAATTTTTCTAACTTGGTAAATTTTTACAAAAATTCTTTCGAATTTCTCGAACTCTTCGAATTAATTCTAATTTTCAAAGGTCGAAGTTTGGGACGAAGTCGAATTTTCGTTCCTTGCTTGCATTTTCCTATGTTCCATTATCCATGCAAAAACCTGCACCTTGGACGGTATCTTAGGTGCCCAAATGTGTTTCACCTTAAAGAATATATTGCTTTGAACATATGAGGATATATGCAAAAAGAACTTACACGTATACTCTTTTGAAGAATCCAAAGCCCATACAACTCTATCCAGCTCATGGGAGAGGATTACACTATCCAAAATGTTGAGAAGTGATGCCATTTCCTTTGTCTCTCTGTTAGTCTTCTGGGAAGATGTAAACTTCAGGCGTTATTACTCATCCCATTACCCTGTTGATGTTCCACGAAATGAGTTATTGGCTGGTTAGGAGCACTTGAGAGTTTAGATGTTTGGGAATCGTTCTGCTAGACTTGTTTCTTGTGTCCATCTATCTTCCCCAAGCAAGAAGATAGATCCACTTCCAACTTCATTATATAAAGGATTTGTGGTACCAGAGATGAGATGAATCTCCAAGGACTTCTATATGTTGCCTTGCATCTTTTCCTTCTCCCTTTTGGGTCTACTTTCCCATGTTGACCATTCATCACTTTCACCCATAGTGCATCTGTCCCCTTGAAATATCTCCATTCTGTCTTGCTAGATAACAAAATATTTCTTGCCACTATATTTCATATATCCATCCATACCATTTGCACGGGTCTTCGTACCATCCTCCAATCGATAAGGTTTGAGGACGATCTCTCTTTTTTACCTCCCCAGAAAAATCTCTCATTTCCTTCTTCATTCATTTTGCCACCGAAGTTGGTACCTTAAAAACAAACATATAACATGGGGGAAGGGATGATGATATTGACCTTTTCATTGCAAGTTCCCTCGTGAAAGAAAGAATTTTCCATCCCTTCAGTCTCCTTGAAATCTTCATTGGCACTGGAGCCCAAAATTCCACCAAGCATGGGTTTCCACCTAGTAGAAGTCTAAGATATCTTAGTGGCCATTCCCCTATTGTACATCCCACCTGTTGTGCTTTCCTCTCTACTATGTTCTATTCCAATTAATGCCCTCAAGCTGACTTTTTTGACATATTAATAGTAAGGCTGGAGATTTCACAGAAGCATTTTAGTAGTCCAATAGCCCTCGTTGCGTTTTCTTCATTATCTTCCCAAAATACAAGAATATCATTAGTGTACTGTAGTTGCATGATCTCGATCCAATCCCTTCCCACTTTGAAACCTTGAATTAGGGAACTCTTGTTTGCTTTGGATATCAAACGACTCAACACATCTACTACTATTGTGAAAAGGAACGGGGACAAAGGGCCACCTTGCCTTAATCCTCTCTTAGCTTGAATCTACCTTTAGGTCTTCCATTGATTAGAATGGAATATGAAATTGAAGACACACAGCCCCACATCCATGTTATCCATCTTCCTCCCAAGCCCTTCTTCTTAAGCGCATAAGCCGTGAAGTCCCATTCTACCGAATCATATGCCTCAGCCAACTCTGCCTTAAGCGCCGCTTTTGGTTTTCTTTTGATCTATGTTCTTCTACCACCTCATTTGCAATCAAAGTGGCATCAATTATTTGCCTACCTTCCATGAATGTGAATTGATCTTGATCAATTATGTTGGGAAGTATTATTTTGACTTTGAGCATGTAACACCTACCTTGGTTAATGTGGTTTTATTATCTTAAAACCTTGAGTTATTTTCTTCAAAACCTTTTCTTGCAATGGAATGAAATTGGAAAACTTAAATCATTTAGAAAACACGTTTCCAATGTTGAAAAATTGATGTCTTCTATAAAACCAATAAAATATTTTCGATCATTATCTAGGGGGGGATGCTACTATCATTCAAGTTTCATTCTTTCAGTTCAAAACATTACTGACAGAAATTTCGTAATAAATAGTAGGGGGAAATGAAATTTCATCCAACAAAGACCGAAGTGAACTCCAAAATAATAATAACAGAAACTGCTCAAATATGATGGGCCCCAAATACAAATTACAGTTAACTCTATCCAACAAGAGCATGAAAATCATAGATCAAAGTTAGCCTTTTTCAATTAGCATGCTCACTACAAATTTTCAAAATATCAAACATGTTCCACACAGGGTACAAAACTAAATGAAACTAAGAAAGAGAAAACCATTTTTAAAGGGAATGACTCCCAAACCTCTGTTAGGGTATACTCATGGTATGAGAATTAGCTGAATTTTAGTGAAATTAGCTGATTTAATTAAATAATTTGGATGATCAAAGTGAAGTTCATTTAATTATAAAATTACAAAATTTCATTGAAATCTTAAAAAAAAAAAAAATTGGTGAAGTTTACCTATAATCAAAGTTTCGACAACTTTTGCAGAAAAAAATGCGTAAAGGTCATAAAAAAGAACATTTTTAAGAAAAAAATCTATGTGGTACACAAAGATTCTTTTATATAATCATAGAGATTGTATACAAAAAACTTTCTTTATAATTGAAGAAGATTGAAGGCGAGATATGTGCAACCAGCAAGTGACTATTTAAGAGATAAAGGAATGAGTTGTAGCCTGAAGAAGAGACGATAGAGAGAAGAAAGAGAAGAGAAAAATAAGTTGAGCATTTAAGAGGAAAGGTGTTGAGAGAAAAAGGAGAAGCGAGAGTCGTCTACTAATGGAGAAGATCGAATATAATTGCGATGGCAATGACTAGCGAGCCAACGATTAATCAAAATAGAGTTTATGTTTGCACGACCATTCGAGTTTGACAATGACTTTGTCTTCTTTTTTCTTTTTTATAACTGTTTTAAGTTAATATGTGCGACGTGCATTAAACGTTACTAATGTTAAAATACATTAGAACTATTATATATATATATATGTAAAACGTATTTATTTATGATTATTTTCATCAATTTTAATAAAAATTGTGCATTTTTAGCATTTACATAGTATTTTTGTTTTTGAACTTTTCTAAGGTAGCAAATTTTCACTAAAATTCTTTCGAATTTCTCGAACTCTTTGAATTAATTCTAAGTTTCAAAGGTCGAAGTTTGGGCCGAAGTTGAATTTTCGTTCCTTGGGTTTACCGACATTTGAAAAAGAAAAGGTGATAAGATCGATGGACCTAGTGGGCCTATTTTCAAATTAAACAAGCATAAATAAGTATAGACTATGCAACCACTTCAAACATTAGGTGTTTCAAGCAATATTTTAGTTTTTATTTAGCTTTGGGTCAGAGAAAAGTTTTAAGCTAGTCCTCGGACCATTGCAAACCATAGACAAAATTCAGTAAGCTGTGGTGTCGTGCATGTGGCCCTACTTCCCCACAATACACAAAGGTCAACCATGGTTCATTCATACAACCCTCGGACTAAGATCAAACAGAGGAAGCTTTTCAAAAATTTACAAATCCCTTATCAAGAACATACAGTGGAAGGTTTTCAAAACATCTCAAACCCAGGATCAAGGCCACACATAAGAGATTTCCAATCAAGAGAAATAACTTTAAGCTGGTGGACTACCTACTGCCTACGAAGGTCGACCGTCTCAAAAAGTGTTTTATCTTAATCATGTTTCTTATATATGGTTAATGGTAATATGTTGCATGATAAAATTAGATCAAACATGTGAATTCATTTCTCATCATGATCACGTTATTAAAATTACATGTACATGGTATAGCTACATATGTCACAACCATTGACATGATGCTCAGTCATATACAAATTGTGCTTATGAATATGGATCATCAAGTATAGGTCATCATCCTATCATTGTCTCCATTCTGGCATGCATATTGCAAATCATAACATAAACATGACATCCATATTCTAATCATATCATATGCATCAATGACATGCTATACATCACATTTTACGATCAAATATGGTATTCAATCATATTGTAATGTAACCAAGTAATCTAACCATCCACCTATTGTCTCTTTCACAATCCGTGCAAATTATACATGTTTAATGAACCAGATGCAACATTTTACCGACATTTTGCAATTCCAGCAATAGTGAGCACTGCGCAAGGTTACTCAAATTATGCACCCTTGGTTCCACCTATGCGTATTCAACCACTAAGTCTTCGTGGATATTCATCCAAGCACACAATCATCGTAAGTTCATGATTCTTGGTGTAGTTGTAGGTCATTTTGGTCCTCTGCAATCTTTTTCTAGGATCCCCAAGCATTGGCTAAGTCGTGTGAGTAAAATTAGAAGTTTCAAAAATACGTGCTGGTAAGCCTTCGATTACCGCAATAGTCCCATGCACTAGCGTAGTTGTTAGAACATGGTTTACATTGCATAGACCACATGTTCTAACTGTCGTAGTAGTCTATTGCAATAGTAGATTCTAAGCACATTTTCAAGTTGGCTTTCAGAGCTTTTTACTTGTTGGTTTTGAGCGTGCTATAACTTGTTTTGTTTCATCTCTCGGTGCTCTACAAGGTTATGTTCATTTAGTTACTTGTTCCCTTGAGGATTTAAGGTCAAAAGTCGCATTTTTCTTTGTTGGTCAAGTGCTTGATTGTAGCACTACACATACTGCAATTGCCCAGCTTTGGGTACTTGGTTCTTACAACCTCGACTCATTATTTTTCATTATTCTTGTGGCATTTTGACGATGGCATTGGTTACATTCTAAAGGTTTAAGAGTTATGGTCTAGCACACATCACACGTTCGGTTTGGTCTATAGGTTACAAATTTGCACCATTTGTGAGGCTTTTTGATCATGACGAAAGCCATAATTTGGTGAGGTTTGAGTTGGGCATGGTGTGGTTTGTGGTCTCCACGAAATGTCCCCAACATGAGTGGATAACAAGGTTTTTGTCATGAACACTTAGTTCATGGTTTGGTCTCATTCCAACATATGTGCAAGTATGGGTGAAAAGGAGTGTAAAAATACTTGAAAAGCACTTGTGTGTTGGTTTTTCAAGCATCTCCAAGCTTAGCAACGCTCCTCTCTAGTACTTTAAGCTCACCCCACACTTTCAACCACTTGTAGAATGGTTTTTTGCCTTACTTTTTCTCTTTATCTGTCCAAAGGTGGTAAGTCATTGGGCTAAGGGTTGTAAGCTGAAACTTGGGCTGAGAATTGCTCTAACCAAGGGAGAAGAGGCCAGAGAAATCCA
>JAJIYU010013272.1:0-13962 GCA_030144865.1 Tinospora cordifolia
TAAGTTACTTTAGAATTTGTAGGCAAAAGCAATTATTTTGCTTATTATATTCTTAACTTGTTTGCATCTAGATATAGTCTGATGATGTTAATCATCATGTCTCATTATACACTGCTGAATCACACAATTTAGATTTCGATTGTGATCTAACAGTCCTAATCGCAGCTCCTTGTTCACATGCCATTGGATCATATTTATCGAATTGGATGTCATCTGACATTCTTAATCAGAGTCTTGTTGGCTTAATGCACCCTAAGATGCCTAAATGCTCTTTTTACACTCACACACGCTTGAGTGCGGTGTGAGCCGCAAGTAGCGTGTCACACATGCGAGTGGGCACTGAGTCATGTGCCATGTGGTGCATGCACTTGCAGTTTGTATCACCCCTTGGGCTTTATTGAGCATGATGCCAGATAAAAAATTTAAGACTCTAATTTTTTTCTTCACTTATAAACTATATTTAAAATTTTGTCGTTTCTCACATCAAACTAAACAAATTTTTAAATAAAATATACTTTTTTCATATTACTAAATAAACATCTTTTCATTTAATTTTTCATTTATGTACTTATAATTTTAACGAAATAATTTTAGTATTTTAATTATTACGTTTTAAAGATTAATAATCATCTGAATCTTATAAAAAATATTTATGAAACCCACTTAAATATTTAATTAAATATGACAAAAAAAAGATGTTAAAATGAATTTTTTCAACATAATGTTGTACATAAAGATGCAGTGTGTTTTTGTTTCTTTGTAACGTCGCCGTTTCAACTTTCAACTGAGGTTTTAGGAAAAAAAAAAAAAAATTCCCTTTTTTCTTAAAAAAATTTGATAAGCTAATGAGAAGTTAATCAGTCACTGTAGTTACTGTTAGCTCTATTTAATGATATATAAAGTTCCCATAGATACTGGATAACGGTCAATCAATGGAGACGAGTGGTGTATAACACTCTCTCCCGCTCTCTTTCTCTGCAACTCTGATAAGGCTCCCTTCAATGGCGAGCTTAAGCTTCAGTACAGCAAGAATCAAAACTAACACTCCCCAATATTTTCCACCTCCATCCCACTTCAATTCCCTCTCAAATCCCCTCAAATTCTCACACCCATATTCTCAAATCTCCACAAAACCACGCAATTCTTGCTCAAATTCATCTCAGTTTCGTCGGAACTCTGTCTCAGAAAGCAGTGTTTCATTGCCCAGGGAAGAAGAATCAGCATCTCTGTCCGAAGATCTCGACGACCCAACAGAAGAATTGTGTTTTATTGATCCGGAAGTTGATCCTCAGAGCATTTCGGAGTGGGAACTGGACTTCTGTTCAAGACCCATTTTGGACATTAGGGGCAAGAAGGTTTGGGAACTTGTTGTTTGTGACGCTTCGCTTTCACTTCAATTCACCAAGTTCTTCCCTAACAATGTAATTAATAGCATCACTTTGAGGGATGCTTTGGTTTCCATTACTGAAAAACTTGGGGTTCCTTTGCCTGAAAAGATCAGATTTTTCAGGTAATTGCGCCTTTGTTTTGTTTTTTTAATAATCTTCTTGCCTTTTGTTGGCTCATGTTCTATTTATGTATAATTTGAGACTGATTCCTATTTTCCTTCTTCACAATGGTGGTGTTGTAGATCACAAATCCAGACAATTATCACAAAAGCATGTAAGGAGCTAGGTGTTAAACCTGTTCCAAGTAAACGGGTAACTTGGACGCTTTGCCAATGCTATCTTCTTGGTCGTTTATTAGTACATTATTTCAATTATTATTGCAGCATGTTCCCTATTCTTGTAGCCATGCCACTATTAGAGTAGGATTGATACTTTGAATATGGGACATTCCCAATTGATCTTGCCTACTAGTGCCAAAGGGTTTTTGACATAGCGGGAGCATGAGATAGTCTCAAACCTTGTGCATATATACTGAAAGTAAAAAGCCTCTTTAGTATCTGCTACCCAATTGGACAAGGTGCTCTTTGCCTTCAAATTTGGCACCAATTGTAATTGTCACCCAAGATTGCAAAATCCAATTGTTTGATATTTAATTGGATGATGTAAATTTCTGTAAGAAAGAGACCAGTGAGCTGTGTGTAGAGCTCTCTTGTGGCCACTGGTTGTCCAAACATTCTCATGGGAAATTTTGAGAGACATAGGCAGTAAATCATGGGAAATTATGAGATGGTCTAGTGCATCCATTAAAAAAAAATGTATTATAACAAAGTTTAGAAACAAGAACTTCTGTTAAAATTTTGTGTGGTCAGAATTTGAGATCATGACGAATCTTTTATTTTTAGTTCCAAAGCAGTATTGGATGTGGAGGAACTTAAGGATAATTGACAAGTCTTGGACTTGGAGACTGCCAGACCATATTTAGTGAACAACTAACAACTTCGGACAAGCTTGTATCACTAGGTTCATCTTGCACGGGACAGCTTGGGCATTGAAGATAATTGGTCAATAAAGGTTTAATTTTAGAGATTAAATCTTAATGGATAATTAAGGTTGCATTTGGTTTGTGATAGGAATACGAAAAAAAAAAGATTTGGAAAATGGCATTTCATTGTTTTCCAAAAATAGATTGTTATCTTAAATAAAAAGAAAAAAAAAACTGAAGAACTGTTCTTGGAATCCTGAACAAAATGTTTTTTTAATTTTTCTGATTTTCAGATACAACAGAAGTGTATCTGAATTGGTAACCAAATGGACCTAAGAATTCCAGGGACCAATCAATTTTTGTAAAATGTGTACAGCATTCCGTGTATCCCATGTCTAAAGTAGCTTTGCATATTTATGCAGTTGTGCTGTAGTGCACAAACATATGACATGGGTTGTCACATTATGGTTTTCCAGCATGCTTGGCAAGTCTAAACTCTGCACCTTCCAATCCCTTTATTTGGATTCTATTATGGGTTTTGTTGTGTGTAGTAACTGTTCCTTCAGTTTGTTTGCTAGAGTTGTTTGATCTATTTCTTTCTTGTTGATATTTATTCATTATAATTTGCAGTGTTTATCGCTACTTCTGTGGTTGGAAGAACGGTACGAGACTGTCTATATGCGGCATCCTGGTTTTCAAAAGGGATCTAAGCCACTTTTGGCACTAGATAACCCTTTCCCCATGGAGCTTCCTGAGAATCTGTTTGGCGAGAAGTGGGCTTTTGTTCAACTACCCTTTTCAGGTATATCTATTACACAAAAAGATATTTTTGATGCATAGAAATTAACTATAGACCTTGCAAGTAACAATAGAAATAGACTGTTCTAATAACTTAGTCTTTTAGCAACCTTCAAAAGAACTGGTTTAATCCAGTTTCTAGATATTGCTTTTATCTTCTGTTTTTTTTTTTCTTTTTTTTTTTTAAAAGAAAATCATTACCAGTCTTCATTAACACCTAGTAAGCTTCGACAGTTGAAATTTTTAGCCAGCAGATTTTAATTGATGAGTGAAATTATGTAGAAAGTTTAAGGTCTTGTTTCCAAAATTCCCTCCAGAAGGTTATGTTCACTCTGTTTTTTTCTTTTCTTTATATCTTGAGATTTTTTTTTATATAAGAATTAATTTTGGGCTCCATATCCCAGCTGTTCAAGGGGAGGTATCTTCTTTAGAGTCAAGATTTGCTTTTGGAGCTGGTCTAGATTTGGATCTTCTTGGAATCGAGATTGATGAAAGGACATTGATTCCAGGGCTCGCCGTTGCATCATCACGTGCTAAACCTTTAGCAGGTATCAACATGATTTGTTTGATTTGTGCCATTTTACTTCATCAATTTATGTAAGTGTTTTTTCTTGCTTCTTCTTGAATTAGTGCATGTAAATTATCTAAACGTTATTCTTTAGGGGATTGGTTCTATACTTACATAGCCTTCTTAAAGGTGGGCATGAGTCCTATATAAGCTCTATACAATTTCTATATGGGTTCTTGTGCTCGCTCTGTACAGCTTTCACTCTATTCAACTTAACTTAACTAAGCTTTTTCCAACTAAATGAGGTTGGCTATATGCATTCACTTCCTCCACTCCACTCTATTAAGGACTAAGTGGTCACTAGTTAGCTACCTGGCCTTTTTGTCTATGTTATTTTAGGTTTGCCTCGACCTTTATTGTTATCATTTAGCGATAACAGGTCATGCTTTGTAACTGGTGCATGCCAAAAGGCCTATGTTGTATGTGTCAAGAACACCTTAGGTGGTTTCTCTCCTTTTGATCTCCAAATTGGTTCTACTTCTACCATTTCCCTAATATGTTCAATTCTAATTTTATCTTTTAAAGTGTCACAACACGTTTATCTCAGCATTCACATTTTTATTATACTTGGTTTATCAGCATGTATTATTATTATTTTTTGCCCAACATCATATACTATATAGCATCTCTAGTCTAATAGCAACTCTTTAATCATCCTCCTCTAACTTCAGCAGTATACACGTTTCATATAGAGATATAATACGCATAAACACTCCTCAACTTGACCCATCTTACTTGATCTTAGGTACCTAAAATTCTCATTCCTTGATATCTCTTGAGTACTAATCTTAACTGTCTCTTATTTGTATTTCATATATTCAATATGTTCATTCTCAGTCCTACTAACCTTGAGCCCTTCAGATTCTATAGACGCTTTCCGAACATATAGTTAGCATTTACTCCAGATGCAGTTTCAAGTTGTGCCCCAAGGGTCCTTTTCTTATTTATTTACTTGAAATGTGTTTGTGTGTTCTTCGAGTAATCAATAAGGAAGTATAAGGGATCCGAATATGCTAGTTGTTAGAAACCATGCAACTTGAAAACCAAACCTAATGGACAGAGGCATACCTTTGTATATTAAGCGAACGAATATATTAAACCTCATCTTCATGTTTTCAATAGCACATTGGTGAAATCTATTATGGATGAAAGATTAGGTTTGTAAATGAACTAAACAAGCAAATGCTAACAGGGAGGTTAAAAAAAAGACCTCTGGGACTAGAACTCCGATACCAAAGTAGAAACCATTAAACCGAAAAGCTTTAGCTGTCAAATAAATGCCCAGTATTTTATTTCATTATTATGTTTTTTTTTCGCAAGACCAGCTTGGATGAATGGACTTGAGCTTTGTTCGGTTGAAGCGGACACAAGCAAGGCATGTTTGGTTCTTTCGGTGGGGATATCTACAAGGTATGTTTATGCTACTTATAAGAGAACCACCGCAACAACACAAGAGGCAGAAGCTTGGGAAGCAGCAAAGAAAGCTTGTGGAGGTTTGCATTTTCTTGCAATCCAGGAAACCTTAGATTCAGATGATTGTGTTGGATTTTGGCTACTGCTGGATTTGCCTCCACCTTCTGTATAATTTTTATTATATCAATTTTGATTACTTAAATCAGCTCCTTTGAACTTTTTCTTCCATGATATATCTTTTGTTGATGCATTTGTTTTGAGGAGGCAATGGTGAGGAACTTTTTCTTCCATAATTTTAGTAATTATGTTAGAAATAATCTAAGGATACACCTAGTGCTTGTGGCTGTGAATTCTGCTACTAAATTATATCCAAGAAAAAATGGAATAAATTTAAGATTAGAGCTTTCTAAGTATTATCTTTTTTATTTGTCCAATGGTGTGGAATTTTGCTGGGCTTTATTCATCATTTACCAATTAAAATCTAAATTATTAAAATTAGTTTTTTTTTATACAACATATATAGTTGAAAAACATATTTTACTGACACTAAATCACAATTAAAAGTGCATTGACGAGGGCGAGAGCCCAATCTTTAAAAATTACTACTAAGAAGTGCATCGAAACCTAAAGGATTAAAAGAAAAAGAGCCTTTCTTTATTTGAAAACTCGAAAAGGGTAATGCTTTGTTAAGATATTTTGTGACACATATTTTTTTTTTTGTTTTTCACACTATAGTTAAAAAATAGTTGAATTCCTTATATTTTATTGGTAAACTTTTGATTGAATTACCTCAAATTGTGCTTGGGGAGTGTTTGATACCCAACTTAAATAGAATTAGATTAATTTTTAATTTATTTGTATGTTTGATGACAATAATATAAAATAAAATATTTATTTAAACTTATTTTAATTTTATAATTATAAAATTAAATAAATTCACTTAAAATAATGAAATTAATTAGTAACTAATTTTATTTTTATATTTAGGGCATCTTCAATGCCTGAGCGGACATTGAGCGCCAGCTCAGACGCTGAAGATGCCAGATATTAAAAAAAAAATTTATAAAAAAAAACAAAAGGGATGGGCGTTGAGCGCTCAGAACTGTCCGAGCGCTCAACACCCAAGGGGTTAGGTAATGCTGAGGTGGCGCTCTATGGTGACGCTCAATAGAGCGCCACCTCAGCGCTATCAAACCCCCATTACAGTTGCCCTTATCTCACTTTTTTTTTTTTTTAATTAATAATCTGATCTGATGATGTGCAAGAATGCTATCTATCAAGTCAATGAAAATAATAATAACAATAATAATAATAAAGGAGTAACAAGCGACAGAGAATTTTCTAACTTTAAAAAGGGGCCAGACAGAGGGTAGCAAGCCGAACTATTCTTTACGCGGCAATTGAAAGAAGACTTCGTTCTTTCAGACAAGGAGAACCAGGTCTTCCAAGATCTCGGACGGACAGGACGGATACATTATTTTCGTTCTCGAGTCTTTAAATAATTGGATTTCTGACTCCAAAAATTTCACTTGGGTGAGATGGGAACTCCTGAATTTCCCCATCTTGGCAGGCATTGTTGCGTTGATGATTGCAAGCAGATCGATTTCTTGCCTTTCACCTGCGATCGATGCTCTCTGGTTCGCTCATTCGTCTCTTTCTTTCAACTTTTCTTCATTAATAATCTTCTTTCTGTTGATGAACATGGAAACTTGGTTTCTAATTTAAGGCATTTTTCATCAAATTGATGATTAAAGATGGGAAAAGAAAAGTTGGAAATTTGCTCAGAAATTAAGCTGTTTGAATGACTGGATGTAGAAAAAAAAAGCAAAAGAAAAAAAAATCTAGCCTTTTTCATGATAAACTTAATTTTGAGTTGAGACAGAAACTTTATTATGATTGAAAATGCTGTCTAACACCTAGGTTGTTGGTTGAGATGTGCGCTTCCTAGGGTTTATCTCCCATGGCACAACTACTTTTCTTCCATTCAGTATATCAACTTCAAATGGAATAATGTTTGTTGATGAGCCTTTTTTAGATTCATTTTTAAGGTTGAATGTTAGTGTCCGTGAATGTTGTGCTATGTATTATCAATGATTCCCTATCTCAAATCCTTCTTGGGATCACTGGGAAAGTTGGAGGAATTTCAAGACGTTATTTTTTGAGCAATTCCAAAAACTGTCTAGAATCTTATGAAAGATTGTTCAGGCTTTTTCTAGGTATAGTTTTTGGGAGTTTTATAATTTAATATCAAGTTAGCCCTTGATAGAGTGGAGTGGAGGAAGCAATTGCATGTAGCTGGCTCCATGTAATTGGGAAAATGCTTTTTTGTATTAGTTGAGTTTTTGATCTTATAAGGAAAATTGATTCTAACGTGATCAATTTTTTTAAACCTGTAATTTTTACTATACCTTTTATTTGAATGTCCCAGACCTGAATTTTCCTACATCCATTTTTTTTTGCTTTTGTCCAATGGTACTTGGCCCTCTTAGGGCACTACTTAATCCTCAAGATAAGATACGTTAAACAAAGTTTTTCCTTTTGCATAATTTTGTTTGGCTTATAGGTAACTATTTTTTATCCGTGAGTTCAAAGAAAGTCATCTTTAAGGTGGGAGTAAATTGGCAGTGGGGTTTTGTGAGTTCAGTGTAAAGTTAACTTTGCCTTGAGTAAGCCACATTTCCCAAATGAAAAGAATCAACTTGTCAATGGATTTTGTTTGTCAGAGTTAACTTGTGGAAATAGTTTAGTATACTAAACTACTTACATGGTCCTTGTTGGTTTTTAATGGAGGAAATCTTAGTTAAATTGTGTGGCTTTGGAGCTCCAATAGGTGATGTGTGCCACACTTAAAATTGAGCTGTATTTAGATAACTTGGATACACTAGAAATGTGAAAAAAAAAGGAGAGGATTAAAAATAAAAGAGTAATTTTTGTCGTCATTGAACATTTTTATTATTAGATGCCCAACAATGGATTTTTTTTTATATTTTTATTTTAATCTTTATTTTTGTTAGTAAACAAGCAATTGTATTAAACTAAAACAAGTCATGAGATCATAGAAACAAAATCGGAGTATTGGATTTCATTCAATCTTTTATGGAATGCAGCCCCATGCAAAGATAATGCCCATTATTAGTGATTTAAGTCTCTAGAATCCGCGTGACAGAAAATCCTTTGTCAAGAGAATAAAGAGAGAAAGAAAATATATCCCGGATTACTTTACTAGCTTTATTGTGTTACTCCAAAATTATCCTGGATTACTTTTTTTTTTTTTTGAAAAGAAACTAGAAAGTATATATATAGATAGAAAATGGACGAGAGGTCCAAAGGTGTCAAAACGCTTACAAAAGAGATTGCAACATGGATGACCACCTCCTCATCCAATCCCCGAAAGAGTATCCAACTCCCCATTTAGAAACAAGAGATCCACAAAGCGAAAAGATAATTGAATCTATTTACAATACTGTTTATATCTACCAACTGTCCCCTAAAGATACAATTGTTCCTAGATTCCCAAATAGCCGCCCAAATTGCAAAAACGAATGAGAAGCCAGTATTGCCGTTGTCTTTTGGGGGGGGGGGTCGCTTTCGAGCTGAACAAGATGAGTGTGTTCTCCTGCGGAGTAGGTAGAATTGGCAGGAAATAACGCCATGCTTCCAATATAGATTTCAGTGCCCGCAATTTTAGAAAAGATGATGCACCTCATCTTCAACACTCCTGCACAAACAACAAAAAGAAGGTGAGATGCACCAGTTAGGCACTTTAGACTGAAGTTGGACAGAGCAGTGTAATTTCCCTAAAGTAACAAGCCAAGCTAGAATTTTGGTTTTAACAGGCATCGGGGTCTTCCATGTAGGATCAAATTTGCTCCTGTCCTTTACGCCAGACTTAGCAGAGAAAGCGTCATAGTAGGATTTAACTGAGAAAGTCTCGTTGTCTTCCCCCTGCCATCTCCAAGTGTCTTCGTTGTCTCTAAACTGCAACTGGTCTAACCTCTGTAATAGGGCTGTGAGATCCTCAATCTCTTCATCCTTCAAAGCTCGTCGAAAGTTAAAGTTCCAGCTGGGAGCATGTGGGACCTCCTAAGTAGGGAACTCCTCCTTCAATGTAAGATTTCCCCTCCACACGTCTTCCCACACCCTGATCTTCTTTCCATTTCCCAATCTCCACTGAATTTGACTCATAAATCTTGGATATATAGAATAGATAAATTTCCAAGGCGACCGCCCAGTTGGTTTGTTCTTGAGACCCACCACCATACCATTATGAGAAGAGTCGTGGATACTAGTGACGATCCTACCCCATAAAGAAATTTGCTCCGCCGAGAAATGCCATGGCCATTTGGCCGCAAGGGCAAGATTTCTGTATTTAAGTGTACCAACTCCCAAGCCTCCGCTATCCTTTTGGAGACAGATCTTCTTCCAACTAACCAACATTTGGGCCTTCTCGACATTCTCTAGTTTGCAAAAGAAACGCCTGATGCACCTTTCGATCTCCTTTTGCACAACGACCGACATCTGGAAGATGGACATATAATATGATGGAAGAGCCTCGAGAACTGTTTTGATTAGGAGTAGACGTTCGCCTCTAGACAAATAGTTGTCTTTCCATCCCTCAATATGTCGCTTGAATGTCTGTACCACCGGATGCCAGAAGGAGGTTCTCTTGCAATTCCCTCCCAATGGAAGACCAAGATATTTCATGGGCCATGTGCTTGCAGAAATGCTCAATATGTGCTCGGCTTGGGATAGATCAGATTCTGATATTAATACCCACAATTTGACTTTTATGCAAGTTAATTTCTGGAGCACATGGCGGGAACTAGCGATAATGAAGGTTTGAGGCCAGGAATAAGGTTTCCTACTATCAGAACTAGAAATATATGACGATGATGGAGTTAGAAGTTGAGACTCCTTGACTTGTAGAAGAATTGGGGACCGGAGGTGGAGAAAGCCAGGAAATAGGATCGAAAAAGGGAGAGGAATAGGTTGCCGGCATCAGAAGATTTTTGGCGGGCAAAGGCGATGGTGAAGGAGGACGGTTTGCGAACATTTTGTCTAACGGCATCGTCAGCATGCCGACCTATGTCTGAAGCTAGTCGACAGGCGTCAGGTGGTGTAGTTCGGCGTCGTATGCTCAGAGATGGACTGCCCGGTCTTAATGTGGGTATGGGGGCCGTTCAGACAAGTGAAGCTAACCCAAGAGTTAAAGGAGGGCCTCAAGCACCTCAAAAGTCTGGGATCCAATTTGCAGGTGGGCCTAGAAGCGTGGTGGGCCTGACCCAAAAATAGGCGCAGCGCAATAACTGCGACTTAATGGTGTCTTTTGGTGGGCCCTCTTTGCACACATATACACGAAACGAAGGGCATCCAAGCTGCACCAACAAATGGATTGAAATAACGAGCCCATCCAAAAAGAAAGGCAAGATGATTGCGCGAGTGGAGTCGAAATCAAAATCGGAGGAAATGTCTCAGGGTACTACAATGACTGAGTCCCCTTGGCCTTATTCGTCTTTAGATAGAGCAGATAAGGAAGTGGGCTTCAACATCATTGGCGATACTCCACATCACCCCAAGGTACGCTCCGTTACTTGACTGCCTTTCCTCTTAATGATGCAGGTTGTTCAAACACAATCGACTCGCATTGTGAACTCTGACTACAAGATCATAGGCAGATGGAGGACATGGAGTCGTTTTATGATCAAAATCAATCGGAGGGACACAATGCTGAGGATCAAGAAGAAGGGGATAGGTAGGTGCCGAAATTCTACAGGGGATTAACATTCAGTTGCTCCAGATGGAGGACTCCGACTGAGTGATGTTGTTCTGGATGGGTGTAATTGTTCCCATGCAGATATTATCTTGGAATATAAGGGGAAGCTGCTCCCGGGTTAAGTTGTGTCTTATTCGTCGTATGATCATTGCTGCCAAGCCCCATCTAATTGCTTTACAGGAGGAGATTATAAGAGTTGTATGGTCCTTGGATTTGATTGCCCAGATTTGGCGGCGACACTTTATTAATTGGGCCTTCCTTCTTGCCCAGGGTACTGCTAGAGGTGTTCTTGTTGCCTGGGACACCAGGGCAATTGAAGTGACAAACAAATTCGTGGGTGTCATTCTTTGTCGATCAAGATCCAAAGCTTGGGAAACCCAAATTGGTGGTTTACTGCAGTCTATGGGCCATGTCAAGGGGCTAAAAGAATGGAATTTTGGGATGAATTAGCTGCCCTTTCGATGCTACTCAATGGGCCTTAGTGCATCGGGGGGGATTTCAACGCCATCAAAAAGTCGAAGGAAAAGCTTCACTGTTTTGACAGAACATTGACCATGGCCCAATTCGACGACCTGGTCAATGAGCTCCAAATGTGGGATATAGAACTGAGAAACTCAAAGTATACTTTCCTCTCTATAAAAAAAAAAAAAAAAAAAAAAAAAAAACACTCAAAGTATACTTGGACGAACAACTGGGAGCAAGTGGTTCTTTCCAGGCTGGATAGATTTCTTGTCAACCCCTTGAGGGAAACCCTCTTCCCTTCTTCTTCACATTATTCCTTGCAAAGAATTACCTCAAATCACTAGCCCATAATTCTCGACTCACAACCTACGGAGTGGGGTCCTACCTCTTTCAGGTTTGAGCATGGTTGGATGGATAAACCTGATTTCCACTCAAACTTGCAAAGATGGTGAAACAAACCCGCCTTTCATCAATGGTCGGGATACAGATTCATGCAAAAACCAAAGAGTCTAAAAGAGGACCTCAAAGATTGGAGTTGAAATTTTCAGTTTGAGGACCTTAGTCAACAACATAGCCTTTCAAAAAAACTCCAAGAGATTGATGGTCAGATAGAGCAGACTGGCGACTACAATGCGAAGGGGGAGAGAGCTTCTATTCTGGCCTAGCTCCAACTAATCGATCATCGAATAGAAAGGGCCGCTCGCCAGAAAGCTCAACTAAAATGGGCGAGGGAGGGTGATATCAAACTTGGAAACTGAAGGAGGAGACCTGGTGGAGTCTATGGAGGTCCCGTGCTTTTATCTCAAACTTGGAAACTGAAGGAGGAGACCTGGTGGAGTCTATGGAGGATATACAGAGGCATATTATCTCTTACTTCTCTTAGGTATACTCAGATCCTAAGGTCTTGCGGTGGGTCATCGAAGGTATAGAATGGAGACCCATATTGGAGGACCAAAGTCTTTGGTTGGAACGACCTTTTACGGAGGAGGAGGTTAGAGAGGCAGTTTTCTGTTGTGATGGAGAGAAAGCGCCAAGTCCCGATGGTTTCTCCATAATGTTTTTTCAAAAGAAATGGTCCTTGTTAAGTCAAGACCTCTGGAACGCTGTTCATGAATTCCATAACCCAGGAATCATTAATAGATGCATTAACGAGACTTATATTCAGTTCATCCCCAAGAGGAGTAGTTCCAGTAAAATCCAGGACTTTCGGCCTTTCAGCCTAGTTACCAGCCTATATAAGATAATTGCTAGAATCCTAATGAGGAGGTTGAATGAGGTAATCAAGGACACAATTGTAGAGACTCAGCTGGGTTTTGCCAAAGATCGGCACGTCTTGGACGCAGTGCTAATAGCTAGCGAAGCCGTGGAAGACTATAGAGAGAGCCGCAAAGAGGGACTGGTTATCAAAATTGATTTCTCAAAAGCTTACGATTCCGTTAGATGACACTATCTTATGTACGTGCTGAAAAAGAAGGGCTTTGGTGCGAAATGGTGCAAATGGATATTGAGATGTTTATCCTCAATCTCCTAATCAGTTATCATTAATGGTAGGCCAAGAGGAAAGATACAGGCCTCCGGGGGATTGAGGCAGGGGGACCCTTTCTCTCCTTTTCTTTACATTTTGGCAGCTGACGATCTTCAAGGGATCAGAAGGCAACGAAGCACGATCTTCAAGGATTTGAGGTGGGCTCGAATAAAATTAGATTATCTCACCTTTTCTACGCTGATGATTCTCTCTTCTTTTTGAATAACGATAAGCACAGTTGAAGGATGCTTACGAAAGTCCTAGAGAGTTTCTCTCTAATCTCAGGCCTAGATTACTTTTTACCATAAAATTATAAAGCTTATGTTTTTGCTCGATTTTTATTTTTATTTTTATTTTTGTTTTGCCTAACGTAGAGTCATGCTTTTTCTTATAGTTTTGAAGTGGTGTTGTATGATTGTGTCATCATATATGGTCCTACTTTGTGGTCAGGTTTTTGAAAGATCTTGTGCAAACTACGAAAGTCTTGCCTTTTCAGATTGTGTAACCCTTTTTTTTTAGTGTATAAGATACATGTTGATACTTCAGCTTTTTCAAGTTCTGCCTCTCTTTTAGTGAAATTTGCACCTTATAAATTTTGCAATTTTATGTGATGCAATCATTGCCACTAGTAAGAGATATATGCTTTAAGTTCCTTTTGTTGTATAAATTTAGCATTTCAAATGTGCAGATTATTTATTTGGAATAATCTTGTCAGAAGGATGTCTCATTGGGCTTTTTATTTAAAAAATTTTTTAAACAATAAGAATCTTTGAGACAACCACCAGATGGAAATACGAAACAGAAGTAGCAGGATTCTGAATGGTATATGTACTGAACAATCAATTGTCCCAAAGAAGATGCACACACAATATATGAGATTGCTGTAACTTTGTACCATGTTCATTGTGACATATCATGCTGTTTCTCTGCCCTTGTCCTTGATGCATGTCAATCCATTTATGGACATCATGGAAGATAGTCTAGGGCCCCCTGCTCGGGTCATATGACATCAAACAGTAAACAAACTTCTCACCTTCGAGTGAAAATAATGTT
>JAJIYU010013273.1:0-13960 GCA_030144865.1 Tinospora cordifolia
TACTTAAAACCATTTTAAAAACAAATGTGCTTTTAAAAGTATTAATAAAATTATTACTTCAATAAAAAATTAATTTTAAATATATTTTTCAACGTTGACCACTTATAGGAAATGGTGCAACAACCTCTAAAATAGGTAATGAAACAAAGTCTATTTAGAATACTCAGCTTTTTAGAACGAGATAATTCATCTCCTTTTCAAAGTTTAGCTTTACCCGAGACAAAACTTATTTACTATCAGCTCAATTCATAATTTTCATTTCCAAACAAAACATTTGAAATATACTAGTAATATTCTTTTGAAAATAAAACCTTGTCATTCAAAATAACTTTAAAGGTGCAAATATATTAACTAAATACTAAGTATATACCTCTTGCGAATATATTAACTAAATACTGAGTATATACTTCTAAAATTCATCATTCAATTTATAATTTTTAATCTATAAATAGGAGGTAGGACATTTCTTAAAATTCTAATCAACTCAAGATATCTAGTAACTCGATAATCAAATCATAATTTTATTAAAATAAATAAAAACATGATTTCATAAACATGACTAGGGCCACATTTGGTCCTTATTTCAAATTAACATTTTTAAATTGTTTGGTCAACAATAACTAAATAAAATCTTTACCAAAAAATCATCAAAGTCAATGCAACATCTAGAATTCGCCATACCCGTGAAAAAGAAGTATAAAGGGATGAACTCTAAGAGCCTAGTGAATCCTCTTAGTCTCATAACGACAATTACATAAGAAAAAGATAATAAATGTACAATCACTTGCAAATATTAGGTTTAGCAATCGATATTTTAAGTATCTACAGTCAATAGTGCTTGTAGGAATCAATATCCATAAGTGGCCCATTCTAAATTTTCTGCCTCGTTGCTTTAGCAACAGAAAGGATTAACTTTGCACAATCCAAGATTTTAAAATAGTACCATAAAGAAAACATGGAATTTGAATGAGAATATTTAAGAATGAGTGATGCGCAACATTTAAAATGGGTCACTTAGCGACATCAATTTCTACTAACACGATGACTATAGATACTTAAAATATTAATTGTTACGCCTATTGTTTATAAATGTTTATGCATTTATTATCTTGCTCTTACATAATTATTGTTATGAGACTAGAAGTATCAACTAGACTCTTAGAGCTCATCCTTTTATTTTTTCCTTTCTACAGGTATGACAAACCCTTAGATGTTTCATGGACTTTGATGATTTTCTGCTAAAGATTTACTTGGTTATTATCGATCAAACAATTTAAATGTTAATTTGAAATAAAGACCGCATGTGGCCCTGACAATGTTTATGGGATCATGTTTTTATTCATTTTAATAAAATCATGATTTGATTATCAAATTATCAAATATATTAAGTTGATTTAGAATTTTAAGTATGTCATGCATCCTATTTATGGATTAAGAATTATAATTGAATGATGAATTTCAAAGGTAAATCCTCGGTATTTAGTTAATATATTCACGCTTTTAAAGTTTGAACGACAAGGTTTTATTTTCAAAAAAAATATATTATTAGTATATTTCATTTGTTTTGTTTAGAGGTGAAGATTACGAGTTAAACTAATAGTGGGTAAGCCTCGTCGACAAGGTCAGCTGATACATTTGAAAATGGTTCTATATTGTCTTTTTTCTATTCCTCCTATGTCACAAAGTTGAAACCAAAAAAAATATTTGTTGCTTCCAAATAAAACTAAACATTGTAAGGGAAATAGGTGATCCGATTCGAAGACGACGATTTAGAAGTCGGTTCTTCAAAGTAAACTTTATCTCACCCTCGTTTTGGAGGTTATTCCACCAGCTTATACAAGTAGTCAATATTGAAAAACATATTCAAAATTAATTTCCTATCGCAATAATAATTCTCTAAGTGCTTTTAAAAGCATATTTGCTTTTAAAATGATTTCAAGTATCCGGTATACAAAAGGTGTATTTATGCTTTTAAAAATGATTTCAACTTCCAAATAAAACTAAACAGTGCAAGGGAAATGGGCGGATCCTATTTGAAGAGGTCGGTTTAGAAGTCGGATCTTCAAAGTAAACTTTATCTCGCCCTCACTTTAAAGGTTATCCCACCAACTTATACAAGTAGCCAATATTGAAAAACATATTCAAAATTAATTTCCTATCGCAATAATAATTCTCTAAGTGCTTTTAAAAGCATATTTGCTTTTAAAATGATTTTAAGTATCCAGTATACAAAAGGTGTATTTATGCTTTTAAAAATGATTTCAACTCAAAAAAACAAAGAAACAAAAATTAAAAACTAAGTAGATTTCATTACAATATTTTCAAATGTTTTAAAAGATTTTAGAGCATGATAGCAAGATGAGGTGGAGGGTGTTACAGGACCAGAGTCATGTAAGGTCAAGCAAATAAACTTATAAAGGTAAGCAAAAAAGCTTATCATGTTCAAATGAAACAAAGAACTTTAAGTTAGATAGTTCAAATGGTACTACGTTAACATTAGACAACAAAAGAAAGGTTTAAATATAAATTGAGACAAGATTGATCTACTTATTGAAGATTTAGATAATCAAAGCAATTAATTTTTTTTAGCAATCTTATTTTTGTTCAATGCACACAACAGAATTGAAACAAATACAATAAGTAACAAATACAAATTGAGATCCATGGTATGTTATAGATAAAACTAGCACTTACCAATTTACCACTCTCAGAAAACCATTTGCTGAATAAAGAATGTGCATTAACCTCAATTAGTTGGCATTGCGGGTATCTGATATTCAACATAAACAATGCAACAATTAATCACAAAAATTTTTCCTCAATACAGCCATAGGTTGAGGTTAAAACAATAATAAATTATCCATACAAACCTAGAACTAAATTGAATTGATAGCTTTTGAGCTAATGCTTTACATAAAGATGTCTTTCCAGTTCCTGGAGGTCCATGTAACAGGATTATGCTGAAAAACATATAAGAAATTATCAAGGAAGCCAGTATCATAAATTTTATAATGATTTTTCAAATGGGAAATCTCAAACATAACCATGTCTTCACAGCTACAGAGTTGGAAAGCAAAAAGAAAGAGGGAGGAGGGGAGCCCAAAGCATATATTCTGATTGGTTTTTTTCTCAAACCATACAAGGAAACATTTAAACTGTCGGGCCATGGGCCCAACAGTGGAGCGAAGTTTGAGCAACTAACCAACAACTAGAATTTGCTGAGGATAAGAACATATCACTTTTGAGTTCAATGCAAGATTATAACTTTACCTTTTTTATGTTTCTGCGGGTTATTAGAGAAAGAATAAGGTCTGAACTCAGAAATCAATGTCAATTAAAGTAGAATGTGGATATTTGATGAAAAATAGACATCAACCTAATCAATTCTTTACAGTAAAACAACTCAGTGTTATTCACATTTTTATAAGAAGACCTGATATTCGTAAGTATTATGCATCATCCTGGTAGAGTATCCATACCGGTTCCATGACACAAGGAAGGGATTGACACCTTTGTCAGTAAATAGCAAGGCACTTGCAGCATATCGCAACAACCTTTGTTTGAGACCAGGTTCATAAATTAAGCTGAAGAAGCAATGCTATCTTACTATCAGAGCTATCCAGTATCAGTTTTAAACTCAAACAATCAGAAAAAAAAAAAGAATGTTTGGGGAAGCAACCTCTCCCACATTCCATCAAATTCTTTTGCTGGAAGAACCCATTCGTTGAAACTTGAAAGCTGACTATCATCACTTGATTCTTCACCTGGTCCCTCTTCACTGAGCTATTACAACAATTTCCCGCATTATATCACATAAAGACAAAAGATGCAACAAATGCACAACAATGCTGAGCACTAAAAGAGTGATGAAAAGAAACAAATGTTAAAGACAAACGGAAGCGTGTAAAGTAACAGAGGAACAAAAAAAGTGATATATGGCAAAGAGAAATAAAGTTGAAAACGTGATCTTCCCACTATGATACCTATGTAGCAAACCCACTTTCCTCCTTCACTAAAGAAGGACCAAAACAATGTGAAAATTGAGCAGTATAAGGGAATTAAAGTACCTGAAAGACGTGTACAACAGGTTTGACTTGCCAGAACAAGAGGATTTCATGGTTCTCCACCCATTGATCTGCAAAACTGATAATATGAACACAACATAATAAAGCAAAGGCAAAATAACACTTGCAGAGAATAAAATGCATACCAGTGTCACAAATGCAAATCCTTTGCACATTCTCTGATAGAAAGGACTCATCGTTTGGAATTGCAATAGGACCATCTATGTAACTCAAGCTCCTCTTTTCAAGCATTCTGAAAATCAATTGAACCCAAAAAATTTAACAGAAAAAAAAAAAAAAAAAACGTTTTATATGTAAAACCAACTACAATTTCAGAAATTCACTGGACAAAGCAACGCAATTTGAAACTGTTTTCCCATCAACAAAATCCAAGATCCATAAACATATGAAAAAAGAAGACCACACAAATACTCGAAAAATTGCCACTTCTTCCACGTATTTGCATAGAGAAACCTAAATGAGAACTTACTTTTAGTAGCAAACCACAGGCAATCAATCATCTTAGAATAAAAAACGATTCAACAAAGCTTTAAGAAAGCCTTTGGATCGACACGAACCTCTCCACTGCTGACTGTACATGTTCAATTCGAGCAGTGCTGGATGGTTTTAGGCAAACTTCAACTGGACGTCCGAAACGGAAAGCTCAGATCAGACATGAAAATCGAAATTAAGTACCGGAAGTAAATAAAATGTTGACAATGTTATTCACCGGAAACCAAGATCTTGTCTTTATCCAAGAGAGGTAACGGCAGAGACTCCACTTCACCATTGGGTTCCTTGGCATCAGCATCAGTGGCATTTTGCAGAGAGATCTCCATCGGAGAACTCATTTTGTTCGAGAAAATCAAGACTCCGGCATGAGATTATAAGAAGCTGATGCGCAGAAATAGAGTTTCTTCAATAGAGATGAACCCTAATCTCAGGCTTCAAAATCAGAAAATCGGAAAGTTTGAAACCCTAGAAAGTAGAATGCTGTGTCCTTTTTTGAAAAGAAGCGGGAGAAAAGCCTCCTTAAGCGATTGCATATCATTTACTATTAAAAACTTTATTTTTTATTTTCGATATATAAATATTATTATTATTATTTGTTCTTTTATTGTGTTTTTATTGTTTTTTTAATAACAATAAACCTGAGTATAATAGATTGGAGGCATCTTAGGCTCTTAGCCCTGCGCCACAATGGCTAAGATTTTTTTTTTTTTAATTTTAAAGTAATAGTATTAAAAATAAAATAAAGGATATAAAAATAAAAAATATAAATAGTATTAAAAATAATATGAATAGATTAAAAATAAAATTATTGTTCAATGTCAGCATTAAAAAAAAACTAGACAATAGTTTAAAAGTTAGGCATCTTTTATGGCCCGTCTGCATCCAGCGCTTAACATTTTGTTTCTTATTTACTTTTTTATTTTTTAAATTGAGCTGACAAACTCATTGTCCCCAACATTAGGTGTATTATTCAATCATTTGATTCAAGATAAATTGTGGGTAAGCAAATAATTTAAAGCACTGAAGCGACAAATAGTCTAGCCACTCAAATAAAAATAAATAAAGACTTTGTTACAAGATGCATTTATAAGAAAAATGGCCTTACTTTCTTCTTGTGTAGAATATAGTTCATTTTTATTTATTGAGACGCAAAAAAATAAATAAATAAATAATTAAACTACTAATCATTCACTGAGGAATTAATTTCTAAGGCAGCACATCGCACTAAGTTGCATTTCTTCAACCTACTGCCAAAGCCCACTCCATTTTGGAGTGGGTACCTTGTAGGGGTGTTCGTGGGTTGAGTTGGGTTGGGTTTAGGGTAAACCCGCAACCCAACCTAAACAGTTCGGGTTGGAAAAATTCAAACCCAACTCAAATCAATTTATGGTTAAATCCAACCCAATCCAAACAGTTCGGGTTCGGTTTATCGGGTTGGATCTAATTCAATATTTTTTTATTATATTTTAATGTTTTCATTACAAAAGAACTATTAAATTAAAATTTTTCTATATATTTATTTTTAATTATATTTTATAGTTAACTCATTATACATACAAAAATAATATTATTTTTGAAATCTTCTTATTACTTTGATTTACATAAATTTAACATTAGTAAAACTTAATGATGTCATCTTTCAAATTAAAATTCTTCTAGTATGAAATAGATGATTTTATAGAAAGAAAAAATAATTATTATTAGTTTTTAAAAATAACATATGGTATTTATATAGAAAGAAGATTTGATATAACATAAATAATCATATCAATTTAAATAATTACTTATAAGTTTATCATTTATATATAATAAAAATATTTCAAAAACTTATTTCATTTATTTTTAAAAGCATTTATAATTAAAAAAGAAGAATAAGTAAAATTAGGTTGGGTCGGTTTCGTTCGGGTTTTTAAGTATTCAACCCGCAACCTAACCCAAACCCTTCAGGTTAAGCATTTTAAAACCCAACCCAACCCAAATAACTAATGCAACCCAACCCAAACCAACCCAAAAGGTTCGGGTTAGGCGGGTTGGTCGGGTTGATCGGATTTATGAACACCCCTAGTACCTTGTTTTAACATTTTGAGGTAGGTAAAACATATATTATAAATAATAAAAAAATATAACAATACAAATACTGTTTAAAATGGTGTAGTAAATTAAAAACAAAGTTATTGTTTAGTGTTAATTTTACACTAATGTAAAAGTTGCAGTACTTTAATTGTCACATCAAAAATTACTGAGCCGTCGCGTAACTTAAGGGAGTTAATAAAGGAGTTGTTTAAAATATAACATTAAAAAGGATTTGACTAATTTTTAGTTTAATCAAATGTTTGACTACAACAAAATAAGAAAAAATATTTATTTAATCCTACTTATCCTACGATTGAAGAATTAAACATACTCACTTAAAATGATGAAATTAACTTTAATCCAATCCAACTTTGTTCAATTCTATTCTTTAAAAGTAGTACCATTTTATCTTAAAAAAATGAACGGTTGCTACATATTTATATATTTTTAAAAAACTTTTTTTCTATAAAATAAGTAACAATAGTTTTTTTGATATTTTATAAATTATATTTCAAAATTATAAGTAAATAAAATTTATAAATGAAATTTCTTTAGAAATAATTTTAAAAAATTTATTTTGAATAAATAATTTAAAAAATAAAATATATTTTTTAAAAATATTAGATAACAATTACATATAATTTTTTAAGTGTGATTAGTTTAAATAATGTCTTATAAAAAATTACATAATAATTAAATATACTTTTTTAAGTGTCATTAGTTTAAATAATGTCTTATAAAAATAAATTATATTTTACAAATTATATATTATAAATATTTTAAATAATAAATTGATGTGATTGTTAATTTCATATAATATATTCTAATAAATGGAGACATGAAACTCTTTCATAATTTAACCATTAAACATGCCCTATAAATAACAAAAATTCTTTATCTCAAGTACAAAGGGTTGACATGCCCAAGGAGATGCCCAATTCACCATCTTTCAAGTTGGACAACCGTAGAAAACAGAGACATGCCTATGGAGATGCCCAATTCACCATTTCGTTTACAATAACAGCTTCATCTTCCAGTTCCTTTGAGGCCAATGTAGTTGAAGCTTTACTAAGTGCAAAGAACCAGATGGGCATATTTGCATTCATCCAAGCTCATCATCAAGGGAATAACTCCACAGAATGATTTATTATTCTGATTGTTACATTGGGTAATTTCAATCATGATCTTCACTTCATTCTGTCACTTAATAGTCCAAAGCAATTGCATATCATAAGAACGGCATCAAAAGTTTCGCACGAATAATATCAGAAAAGTACAATGAAAAATAAGAAGATAATACATGTCACCCATCAATTCTTTAAGGCAAATTCAGGCAGTAGCACTACTCTGCTTAGATGAGCCAAAAAGCTTCAGAATGTCGGTATGGTTGCGAATATGGTGAGGGCATTTATAAAGCAAATCTTGGGCCTCAGAGTGCCTACCTTCCCTTAGAAAGGACTGAAAAACATGGAGGTAAGCTGTAGAAGAAGGGTACTGCTTCACTGTCAATGCCTTCAAGAATTCCTTGGCATCATCCACTGTTCCAAACTTTGATATATATTGAAAGAATGGATCTGCAAATGGCGGAAAGTTGTGCTTCTTCATCATACGAAGAAGATTTGTTGCTTCTTCGAGTTTCCCTTCTCCAAGTAACTTGTTGATCAAATCTTTATATGTAGCCTGCCAAGGTCTTAAGTGAGCTTTATCCACCATCTCCAGGAGCAAAGTGTACGCACTCTCGACCTTCTTTTTATTACACAAAGCGCTCACTAAGACTTCCAAGAGATCTGCATCAGCATCACAGTTCTTCTCCAACATCTTTGTGAAGCACTGTAATGCCTTGTCAATTTCACCAGCATTGCAATGCCCTTGAATCAAGATGGTCCAGGTCTTGAGATCAGGAACACACCCTCTCATTTCCATCTCATCCAAAACTTTAAAACCTTCATCAAATCTACCCACCTTGCAGAGCCCAAAAACCACCTGACTATACGTAATGTTATCAGGTTCATAACCTGCATTTCTCATGTTCTCCAAAATTTTTTCTGCTTCATCAAATCTCCCGACACTTGTCAAGGACCTGTGAATTCCATCATAGACAGCTTTAGAGAGGGAATGCCCAGTTGCTTCATACTTCTTGACAACTCTGAAAACCAAATTAAGGTCAGGTGTGCTGCTTAGCGAGATTTTCCGAAGAAGAGCACTGCAATCTTGAACAGAAGGCTTGAATGGGCCATCCATCATGAACTCATAAAGCTTCACAGCATCTTCCATCATTTTACTCTTTTGGAACTGCCTGGAAAGCTTTATATATGTGTCTATATCCATATCATAACCCACACTCTTCATTTCCTCAACCATGACCCAAAACTCCTTAATTGATTCTTCCCATCCAAGAACCCTAGTAATTGCATTATACGTAATAGCATTATGTTTAAAACCGAGATGATCAGCCGCCCATCCAAAAAATTTTAAGGCTTTAATAGGATACCCTTTAAGTACCCTTAAAATCTTCAACATAGAATGGTCTGACAATGAAAGCTTTAGCTCCCCCAATTTCTTCTCAACCTCATCATTCCAATCCGAACTTGAAACAATTTCAATCACACTTTTCGCAAAGGCATCTATGGCACTCTCTTGAACCATTTTCGTAAACATTTGCGTCAACGCCGCCGCATCACTAAGCATTTTATCCTTCCCAAATGTACTAAGAAGCGTAGAATAAGTTTCTTTATCAAGATCAAAACCCTCATCGGACATTTTCTTAATTAGAATCCAAAACTCCTTTATAGATTCTCTACGACCCAAAATCCTGAGCATTAAACTATACAAATTCCCGCTAGGACTAAACCCATTTTCACCACAAACCCAATTGAAGAAACTCCAAGCCTTTTGTGGGCTTTTGTCGAGCTTCTTCAAAACGTAGAGAACTGTTTCGTGTGTCGGAGTTGGGCATGATTTCTTTATTTCGTTTTCGAGCTGCTCCGACCATTCGTTGGCTAATATAAGCTCTATGATTGAATTGGGTTTTGATGAATAGTAAAGCTTTTGATGGGTAGGTAGAAAATCATAGTTATGGTTATAAGATTGGTTTGTGGGAAAAGAGGAAGAAGGTGAGAGGTTAGAGAGATGAGTCACCTGGAAGTGAAGAGACCGAGTTGTGGGAGGACGAATTAGAGGGACCGAGTTGAGAACTCTGAGAGACGTTAAGACAGCCTTTGCCCTCCTCATGGTTAGGTTATTGAACACTAAGAGCAGCTCACGAAGGAGAGAAGAAGAGAATAACAGAAGCAACAGAGCGGTGGCAGGGCTTTTCGAGGGTTTTACAGCTTACTGCGTAATGTTTGCAGCTTCAGGATGTTAACCTAGTAGCTTTACGCTCTGTTTCGTTCAAGAGAACTTGGTTGGACCATAGGCTCATGGGTTTTGTCCATAAAAATAGGGAAAAATACCCCTATATACAATACTTAAAAATATATTACAAAAATATCATATATTACAATATTATATACATATTCAAATTTTTAATTACCAAAATATCAGAATTAGGGCGTTACCATTTTAAATCAAAAAAACTCATGAAATAAGAAAACAAATAAAAAGCAAAAATAAATAAATAAATAAAACTGTTTTCTTTTCATATTTAATGAAACATATTAGGAGAAAGAGGTTTTCATTTGACAAAAAACCAGTTTGCTAGAATAGAAACGAAATATTGGATAAAATATTTATAAAGACAGGTATGTATGTCAAAACTATGTGAATATATTTACATATACATTATATTATATTAATGAATATATATATAAATAGACATAATATATTCAGATGAGTTAAATATATTTCACTATTTTTATTTAACTACTCCATTCTTAATTTTTTATTTGTTAATATTTTTGTCTTCTTTAAAAAATAAAAATTAAGGGTGGGATGTTAATTAATATGTTTAGTCCCACTATATATATATATATTACATTCATCTATTTTTTTTATTAATATTCAACATCTTCGCAAAAAAAATATTCTATGTATATTTTTATATATTTCTTGTATATCTTCTGTATATTTCTTGAATATAGTGATCTACAATGAATGTTCTTTCATTTGTCATCAAAATAATAAGTTTATATATTTTCTATATATTTTAGGTATATTTTATGTATATACATAATTATAATTAGTTGTCACTGACAACTCTTAAATGTGGTTACACTCTCTTTACATTGCATAAATATGCCTATGTATGCAAACTTAGTAAACACTTTGTAAATTTAATGTATATAGAAAATATATTATAGTGACGGTTTCACTATTTTGTATAATTGGTGTCTACATTATATTTTCTTAATCATTACTCAACATCTCTACAATAAAGTAGTTTGCGTATATATATATATATATATATATATATTTTTGTATATATTATGTCTATTTCGTGTGCACAGTCTGTTTTCTGGATCATTATTCAACATCTCTGTAGGAAAATAGTTTGTGTATATTTCATGTATATTTATCGTATATTTTTATGAATGTTTATATATATATTTGTATATTTGATGAAAACAATTTGTTTTCTTAATCATTTATGCAGGAAAGTAGTTTGTGTATATTTCTGACATATTTTACATAGATTTGTTGTGTACAATCTATTTTTTGATTAATAATCAACTTATTATTCGTCTACACGATGTTGGGTTTTGTATATTTTATGTATATAAGCGATATATTTGCAGTATATTTCGTATATATTTTAAGTATAGTTTGTTTCTTTATCGTTTTGCAATTCATCTTTGTAGGAAATTAGTTTCCTTGTATATTTTTGATATATTTTATGTATATTTGATGTATACAGTCTATTTCTTTTGATCATTATTTACGTCTGTGAATGAGAACTAGTTTGTGTATATATCGTATATATGTTCTGTATATTAATCTATATATTTTATATATATTTTGTGTATACGATATATTTTTTTAATTAATAATCAACTTATCCCTACATGAAATTGGGTTTTGTATATTTATTTTATACAATCTATATATTTGTAATATATATTTTTTGTATATTATATGTATAAAGTCTATTTCCTGATCATTGTGCAATTCATCTCTGAAGAAAATTAATTTTCTGTATATTATTTGTTTTCATGATCATAATGCAACTCATCTCTTTAGAAAAATATTATATATATATATATATATATTTTTGTATATTTATGATATATTATGTATATTATATGTATATTTCTTATATTTAATGACCTATCATGAGTTTTTTTCACTTGCTATCAAAATAAATTACAATGTCAAAGATTGTGTTATTTTTTGTATATTAGTCTATATATTTTTGGTATATTAGGCTGTATATTTTGTGTATATTTTACATATATTTGGTATGTACAATACGTTTGTTTGATTAATGATTAACTCATCTCTCTACATGATGTTGGGTTTTGTATATTTTATGTATATAGGAGGTATATTTGCGATATATTTCTTGTGCAATTCATCTTTGCAAGAAATTAATTTTTTTTGTATATTTTCGGTATATTTTATGCATATTTGATATATACAACTTATTTCTTTTGATCATTATTCATGTATATGAAAGAGAACTAATTTATGTATACATCGAATATATTTCTATATATTAGTCTATATATTTTATATATATTTGGTGTATACAATCTATTTTTTTAATTAATAATCTACTCATTCTTACATGAAATTGGGTTTTGTATATTTTCTATATATTTATTTTATACAGTCTGTATATTTGTGGTATATTTCTTATATGTTATATGGATACAATCTCTTTCTTGATCATTGCGCAATTCATCTCTGCAGGAAATTAATATTTTGTATATTATTTGTTTTCACGATCATAATGCAACTTATCTCTGTAGAAAAATATTGTATGTATATTTTTGTATATTTATAATATATTATATATATTATATGTATATTTCTTATATTTAATGATCTGTCATGAGTTTTTTTTTACTTGTTATCAAAATAAATTCTAATGTCGAAGACTGTTATGTGTCATTGTGTAGTATATTATCTGTGTACATAAAATATATATAGTATCCTATTTTTTTTGATCACTATTCAAAATATATGTATCAAAAAATTCTGCATATAATTTCAAAACAGATGAAGTACATCAAATTCAGAAAAAAAATAAAAAGAAAAATAGACGTACAACTTAAAGTATAAAAAATACAAACTATTAAAAAATATTCTTGATATATTTTTTATATATTTATTGTATATTATTTCTATACTATAATAATTTTAGTTCTCACAAGGTAATTGTCCACAAACAAAATGCAAAAAAAAAAAAAAAAAAAAGAAAGAAAGAAAGAAAAGAATTTTAGAATATCATGTTTATTCCTCATTCGCACTAAAAATCTATATTGAACATCTGCGTTAAAAAAAAGTTCTAGAATATACATAGTTAAAAATTTTTAGTGATCTGTAATAAGTTTTCTTTTACTTGCCATCAAAATATATACAGTTATAATTAGTTGTCACTGACAACTGTTGGACAAAGTTACACCATCTTTACAGTGCATAAATAAAACTGCAGAATACTATAGTTTTATATAAACTTCCATCAGTAGAACATAACCTTACTTGCTGACATCAGTTTAAAAATAAATAAATAAAAAAAAACATATAAAAACCTATTAATTGGTCGACCTGCACTATTAACAAATAATGCACAAAACATATTTTTTTTAATGCAAACCAATCATTCACAGCCAAGAAATCTTCCTTTTTTATGCAACCCGATATTTTTTTAATGCTTGTTTGCAACCTAACTTTTAATGTATTTCTTCTCCTTTTAATAATTCTCATTACACATTTGACCAAACACCTCTCTTGTGGTGCCTTCTTCATTTCTTTGGTCTTCTTTTCTTTTTCTTTTTGCGCCAGAGTCAATCTTACGTTGCAATAGCCGCACACACAATAGCAGCAATATACACAGTAGTAGTAACACACAAAAGTAGTAGTGTTTGAACGATGTATGTGGCACTTTCCAACTTGACATCCGCCACTTTTCGATGGAGTTGACGATTCACGACTTGTTAGATCAATACTAATAATAATGCAATTAAAATCAATAATAAATAGAATAAAAAAATCAGAACAGAGGCTTGCTCGAGCAATGTCCTAAGACAGAATTTGTTCCTTTCTCAAGTGCTTGAAGGCTATGGAATCCGTCTCCCAGGATACAACTGTTCAAATCGAATTTCAGCACCTAAATTCGATTTCTGTCAAACTGGAATACTTTGAATTTATGG
>JAJIYU010013274.1:0-14003 GCA_030144865.1 Tinospora cordifolia
CTTCCGCTGAAAGTTAGTATTTCTATTTTGAGATTATTGATCAACGATGTACTAGTTTACATTACAAAGTTATGTACTTTCTTTTATTAATAAAGAAGTTGAATTTTTTTTTACCTTTAATTGCTTTGATTTTATTAAATGTGAATTTGTACTATTGAATTTATTCTAAGGCATGTGGTATTGAAAAATAGAAAGTCAAGTGTGTGTCACTTGTAATGTAACATGACCCAACCCGCCAATTGGTTAAGTCCACTGTCAAATAATGGTGGTTGTCCAAAACTCAAGGAATGTGGGGGTTGGGGTGTTACACCTTTCAAGGGAGTCCAAATTAGGAAAGAACTAAGAATAGGGGTACTATGGGAAATCAAAATGACCTGAAATGAAACGGGATGACATGAACTAAAAAAATAGACGACATATCTAAAAATCAGGATAATTGGCCAAAATTAGGATTTTCATTAGTCTAGCAACTTCGGTGGGTTCTAAATAAAGAAAGGATGTGAAAGGAAGAGTGGTTCCATGCCTATAAGTTAAATTTTTCATTAAGTTCATGTAATTTCAAAACTATAGGTTAAAAACCATAATTCCTAGTAAATAACGATATATTAATTTTTATTTGATTTTTATGAACTCGTGAATGCATGACCACCTCTAAGCATGTGCAAGTCACATGGGTGGAACACCATGATCATGTACACCCTCACTCTACCCAATTATATGAGACATAATGTATTGTTTGGAAACCAAGAAGAGTGATTCCATGCCTATTTGTAATGATTTGATGATTTAAAGGGATATAGAATAGTTTTCCATATGCATGAGAACAAAAAAGAAAGAAAATATAAAGTTTTCATGAGCTCAGTTAAGAATAGTATCTTATGTTGATTCAAGAGCCTAGATTGGAAGTTTGGAACCATGATCATGTGGCCATCAAATTTAGATCATGTACACACTAATCAACCATGCTGGACGTCTAAGGAAGGAATAAGAAAGTGTAATCACCCTAAGTCTTATAATGCGTCCACGTCAATATGAATTTTTGAAAATTCTAAATAAATATAAAAATGATTGAAAACTTGTTTTCAATGATTATCCTATGTTATTTAATCAAGATAAAATAAATTAGAACGTTCGGATAGTTAGAAACGTGCGAAAATATCAAAATCGGGAACAATCACGCACAGACCGCTTGTCCACATGGGTCCGACTGCAGTCCGTGGTGAGAAAAATTTGGAAAAAAGGGGAAAAACACAATGTAGACTGCGGTCCTTATAGGCAGACCGCGATCATCAGTGAAAAAAATCAAAGAAAACAAAACTAGGTCACATGGTGACCGCGGTCCGTAAAGTGCCGAACGCAGTCCATAAAGTGAAGACCGTGGTCCATAAAGTGAAGACCGTGGTCCATGAAAAAAAATTTGTCTAAGGACCGAGGTCTGCCTGTCTTCGACCACAATCCGTTTGGGAGCTATATATATGTTTCAAGCTCTGATTTTCTCATTTTGCACTAAAACAGCTCGAGATTGGAGAGGAGCTACAAGAGACGATTTCAAGGTGAGTTTTTTATTTCTTTTGAGTTTTCTTTAAGATATTGATATCATCTTGAGTATCTATCAATGGTTAGCAAATCAAAATGATGAAGATCCATTTAAGATCTTGTGTTGTAGGTTTAGTGGCTAAAAACCAAGCCAAACGTGGTGAGCCCTTTCCATTTCATTGTATGTGTGTTTGGACACTAGTATGGATGGATTTAGGATGGTTGTTTGGTGGTAGAAATGAAGGGCTTGATTTCATTGAAAGGGAATCCCATTTTTAAGCTTAATCAAGGGGTTTTGGCAAATAAACAATGTAAACAACCATTCCTTAGTGGGTTTTAATGTTGAATGATTTTTGGGTGTCCAAAACACTAGATTTAAGTGTTAAACTGAAATGGAACTTGCAAGTATAGGGTACACATAGGAAATCCCACTATTGAGTGAGAAATTGTGTGTAGACCATGGTCCACACAGTACTGACCGCGGTTAATGGACATGGATGTTGTTTTTGGAGTGTTTTGGGTACAATCTAAAGCACTGATTGATAATGGACCCTTAGAGTCGGGTTAGATGAGTATTAAAGGCGCAAAATAATGTATTATTACCATCTAATGATGCAGATTGACAATATTGGACTGTTGTGCGAGGGGTGACGATCCAACAACGTTTCGGCGTGTAAGGTGGGGTTGACTATCTCTTCCTTACTCTTTAGTATTATGCGGATGTAGGATATGAAATATGATTTATGTTTAAATTCCGGTACTTAGTATCATGCTAGGAATGTATGCCTTGGGTGGATTGATTAACATGATATCCTGATGACTGGTTACTCGTTTTCTAGTGCTAGGGTATTATGATTAACTTGGTGTTTGTTTGCTTTCTTTGCTTAGGTTAGCATTTTCAATAAGCATGTTTGTATGCTATGTGGAATGAAAACTATGATTGTGAAACTAAAGAACATTAAGGATTTATTAAGAACTCCACGTACCAAGGCGATGGACGGGCACTAGTGGCACATCGCGTTGAAGTTCTCCGAATGTCCCAGGATGTGATCGTGGGTATCCCCAACTAGGCCAAACTGCAAGCGGCTGTATGAGACCCTCGAATTTGAAAAGTCATGGGGATTTTTCCCTTGGTTTCAGTATCTTCTTGGGTCATGGTCTCAGAGGTGGACTTTTGTTTTATAAAGATGTCGTGCCTGATTGTGTTCAGGACTACAATTGGGATACCGAGGGTGGTTCACTCTTTCGGTTAATTCCTAATACCAGATGGTAAATTCCTGATATTAGAGCACAAAGGATAAACTGACTAAGTGTTTGAAACGCCCCTAATGATTTGAAACTATTTGCATGTTTCGTATGCTCGTTTGTATAATGCTATTGATGTGTAGGGGAGATCCAATGGGCTTTCGAGCTCACCCCATTTTTATTTTACAGGTACTCATGAACCCAGCGCTCAGTGAGGATGCAGACCGGAGACTCGAGGATGTATAGTGAGAGAGAGTGATACTTTTTGTTAAACTATCTCTCTGTTTTGTACAATTTTTTCGATCTATATCTTGAATTTGGGCCAGAGGGTCATGTATCATATTTTTGTATATATATATATACAGGACTGTTTTACCATCTTAAACATTGTTTTTATCTTGATTGATAAACTGGTGATTTTTAGTTATAGTATTGCTAAACAGTGTTCAATGATTTAGAAAGATTTGATCCGAAAAGTGCTTCCGCTACTATTATCTTGATTTCCAGTATAAATATGATTTTGAACATCCGGTGGATTTGATTTGAAATTAAATGCTTAGTGAAGCATGATTAAAATGATTATTTGAAATTAAGAAATGATTTAAACCTCGTGTATAGAGGTTGATAGAAAGATAGAATGATGATAACTATCGCACGCCCGAGGCCTCGGCAGACCACGCGCCGAGCTTGGAGTCGCGCGACGCCCAGTGACAGGGCCTTAGATTGATACACAAGACTTCCAGTCCGAGATTCGGGGTGTGACAGAAAGTTTTCATGTACTATACACACATGGCACACAAGTAAATGAACTCAATTAGTAAGTTGCCTATGTATGACACTTAAAAGAATAAAGTAAACAAAATCAGCAAGTAATCACATTATCTAAATCATGTACTTAAGAGAAAATAAGAAAGTTTTCTATTCAAAAATACACTCACAAAGAGAGGGAAAGATTCCTTGCTCACAAGATTTCACCAAATTTAAAACTCCCATTTATGCCCCCTCATGATGCTGAAAAGAAGAAAAATCCAAGATACGCTGACATGTATACTTACTAAACTAGATATGCTCACAAAATCTCTTCAAAGAGGATGTTCTAACTGAGATAGGAACCATTCCAAATCTGATTTTATGATGATACTTAAATAAGAAAGCACATATATGCTTACACAAGAATAGAAAGCCTTGGTGGTCCAAATTTCCAAACCATGAGCACACTTGCCCTATTATATGCAAACTGTCCCCTTGTGTGTTTGATAACTTGCCCAAACTTTGTTAGCTCCCAAGACTGCCCAAGACTTCCCCTTATGCTCACTAAAAATCTATATAAACCCCATCTATGCTCTCATTCCTCTCATCCTAAGAACAAGAGTTGAGATTTTTGCTTGTTCTCTCTAAAGCCTTCTTCTTGGCATTTCTTCTCACTTCTCTTTTCTTTTGTGCTCGTAAGTGAGAAGCTTCAATTTCAATATTATAGCGAGTTGATTTGAGTGATTTTTGTTGATGTTTGGAAGTTCTTGGACGTTGGGAACCTTTGCTGAATTTTTGGGAGAATACATTATAAGGTGGACGGGATTTCTAGAACAATATCTTCTTATTTTGAATTCCTAGCATGTATAATATCAGTTATCAACATGTTTAATCATGTTTTATTTTCAGTTTAGCATGTTTTTATGTTATAATCACTCATGAGAGCATGCCATGTTTAGGATTTCTATTAAAGTTTCAAGCATGCCATATGTTGTTTTCATGCTTTCTTGGTTGTTTAAAATTCTCATGCTTTTATTTTGAATTTCTTTTCATGATAATGTCATTTTAAACATAAGAAAGTGAAGATAAGAATCACGTACTGTCATAATGACCCGTATTGGTGCTATGGGTGCTCTTAACACATGCTTGGAGTGTGCAAAGTGCAACTAACGGATACTTGGTATGTGGCATCCAATGGAAAGTAACAAAGAAATGGAGGTATCTAAGTTAAGAACATCAAGGGAGTAGAACCCCTTTTAGTGATAACACCAACTTGAACCAATTTGATATATGAATCACTTAATGTTTGAAAGTGTGTTAATTTGGATGTGTTAGAAATTTGAAATAACAAGCTAGTTGTTTAATGTATCATCCATTGGGTTATATGGTCACCCCTCTCTTTTTAACATTTTCAGGAAATTGAATATGATGGCAATGGAAATTTGATAATAACTATATTCAGAAAGTTTCTTTTTCTTCAATGTAAGGGCATGTTGCCCACTTTAGATTTAATTGACTTCCATTGAATTTTATTTCAATTTTTAAGAACTATGGACTTTCTTTCAAGTTCTAGTTATTTTATTAAGTAAATAAGGAGTGAATATTTATTTTATCTCTATTATAATAGTCTTATTAAATTTGAAGTTAAATAATTGGGTTGTGTGCTCATTGAAAAATGATAAGACTTCTGATAATAGAAAGTGATGCAAGTTGTGTACTTGTAAATGAAACATAGGACCCAACCTGGCTTGTGGTTGAGCTTAAATTGTTTCTAGGGGGTTGGGGTGGTACAACTGCAGTCCTAAGTCAGGGTACCGCAATCTTGCGACAAAAAATTCATAAATTTTGGCAAAGAAGTGGTACTGTGGTTCTGGTACGTGGTCCTGCGATGAGGAACAATGCTAAAACCTCAGTATTGGGACCAGCGACCGCATACTACAATTGAAAACCATAAATGGAAAGTGGAACACTAAGATGTGTATGTATATACATTAGTGCACAACCCTAATCACTCCATTCCATTTTGTAGTTTCCTCATCGTGCTCGCAAAGAAAACACTAGCTGCCCCCGTGACCTCCTTCTTCCTCATTAACACTCTAGATCAATCCCAAGTAACCATATTCCTCTGCTACGAATTCAAAAGCACTAACAGGAGAGAAGCAACACCGATGACAATGCAATTTTAGTCACAAAACCTAAAATGGTGCTAAAGCATGTCACCAGGTAAGAAACTATGCTAAGATACTTACATTGGTTCTATGTTACATTATGCTACAAGTAGGATGGACTATAATAAACTATAAAAATTGTTTTGCCCTCTATAATATGATAGAAACCTAAAGTCATTGGAAATAGTTCTGTGTGAGGTGAACGAAAAGAACGCTGAGTGAGGATAGGGTATAAAGTCTGGCTATCTGATATATTTCGTGTTCAAATGTTAAAACTCAATAAATCATAGTAGCATGCCAGTCTTGTTTCAAAATCAATGTTATCTATAATGGATTATCATTCAGTAGAGTAATAATCATTCTTTTTGGGCGTACCATCTTAGATTTAGTATGTCAAATTGCATTTTATGCACAAATAGAAACCAGAAGCGATAAAAGATGCAAAAAACTGTGATTTCTAGGAAAAACAGTCACAGTACTGCAGTAACACTTCACGTTACCTCAATAGTGCAATTGAGACTGTGAAAATACCACGATCTCGAGTCTCTTGCACACATGGGGAACCAATAGACCTATCATGTACCACATGGTTTAGCGAATAATTGATCTATGAGTTGAAAAGCACTATGAATGCTTATAGTGATGAGGATCATTTACGGAAATGCAAGGTTAAGGATTTTAAACCACCAAGGCGAGAGTTAAAACATGGAGAGCAAAATAATCGTTGGAAATGACTTTACTCGTTCTTTAACATTATTTTAGTCTTGAATTTAAAGCATGATTGGGTGATTAATGTTCTATGATCTTGGAAGCATGTTAGGGATGTTATGATGCTTGATTGAATGATTTAGTTAGACCGCATGTTGTATAATTCCTCTTTATTTCAATACTGTATTGGTATGTGCCATATATGATTTTGATTGCATGATACGACCTATGCGACTGTAGCATACTTAAGGTTCGGATGGCATGAATTTATGCTTACATACACTGTGAAAGTTGAGATTAATGATGCATTCTAGTGGTCACTAATTGAAAATAATTAAGATGTAACACCTCGGCCCCTGAATCTTGTCGCGTATGCCACTGACTGCCCATCTTCATTACTCACCTTGAGACAGAATCACATCAAATGTGCAATCACTCCCACTTACCATATTCGAGAACTGGTACACTACTTATGTTCTTTCCTTTCTCACACCATCCCAATAAAATATCAGAGTCCGAAAACATAAACAATACTTTCATGCATGATCTAAAATAGGGATGGCATATCTAAAAACAATAACATGATTAAAATATGAGATAAATAACATACTCAGACCGATGCTTGAGTTTAAATGAGTTGAACACATAGTACCTGGCCTTGTGGCTGAAGTCAATAATTAAAATGACCAAACGTGGATTAAATGCAAGTCTTGCCCTACAAACTGGTAGACAATGAGTACACTACTCATACACAACCTCAATAGTGAGGTGTATCATGACTACAAAAATGCAACTCCTCACTTATCAACATAAGAGTCTTCAAGGGCTGCCTGAAAAGAGAATAGCGAGAGTGAGCTCAAGAACCCAGTAAATTTTACATAAAACATCTAGAGCATTATAATAGTTAAAATACAAACATGCACGCACTTATAATGCATTAAGCATTTTAACGATTCAATTATTTTAGTTAATGTTAAGATCGAAAGGATTTCTTCCTCGGTATTTTAACTTAGGTTTGGAATATTCAATGTAATGCCTGAAGGCCTGTCAGAACCCTATCTCGAGGTTGATGTCTCACTTGATCATCAAACCAGGGAGTGAATTCTCATCTAGACTCATAGTTTCATTTCATTCAGAGACTTGCCTAGGGCTAGGAATACTCACGAAGATGTCAGACCTAACCGTAGTGTCCTCATCACCACGCGGTATGTGTTTCATTCACTTAATCATCTTCAATTAGGGACCATAAGCATTTTCACAATTTCAATATCCAATATACATGGCAATGGATATAAATAAACAATTCATCATGCTTATAGTCACATCAGACAGTTACTCATTACATTGCATGCATAGCATGGATTCTAAACTGTCATAAATATTCATACAAGATATGGCATGCTATGAATCCATAAAAGGCAACTAGGTATTCATATGAGGCACATATATTCCTAGCATGCTTCTACATAATAAATAATGGTAAGCACACAATCATGTTTCATATTCAAACCAAAATAATGCTATAGAGTTTTAAGAAGTCATTCCACCTGATTACTTCTCTCACTTCCTTGAGAATCTTCGCTTCATTACTCCACTAGTCAAGTAGGCCTCAACCTTTAGTGATTTAATACCATTTTCAGTGTTTATTATATTTTAATATTCAAGATTTTAAATCTAATGACTTTTAAGTCGATGTGTGTGTTGTATGCAAAGGGGTGAAAAATAATCATTCTACAGTGTCTGTTCGCCTATTAGTACTGTGATTTAGAGATGACATTGTAGTGCTTATAATTTTGAGAAAAGTCCGATAAACGAATTGTTTATCCTGAGACCGCGGTACTTCCAGTGTTACAATGGTAACGTGAGGTTGTTCTCGCGTGTGTAGGGTACTACTGTGTCAACACTGCAGCATTCACGAGGTATTTCGAAAAATCACATCTTGTGAGAATTTTCGTTTCCCTAATGACTGAGATTGTGATATATCCAGCTTAAGATTTGAAGTTAAATATCCCAATGGTGGTATGGTTGTATACCTTTCCATTAGTCGTTATAGGTCTGTTGTATCCAAGATATATTCACGGGTGGTGCTAAAATTCTTGAAACACCTTTTTGGCACAGATTTGAGGTTCTAGAACGTGATTGTGGTGTTTCTTTTATGCAGTTCTTCTTCGGTTATCATTTTTAGCGAATGACAGGAGTGCATAAATGGGTTAGAATAGATAAAAAATTACTATGAATGAGAAATGGTTTAGAATTATTTACAACTAGTTTCGAACTCTACTCAACGTCCCATACCAGCACAGTTCTCTTCCCTTTCCTGTTGGGAGGCTATATTTGGAAGGGAATGACTAGTTGGATTCGACCTAGAGAATGTGAGAGAGAGAAGATGGTTGTAAGGGCAACTAGGGTTCATTGTCGCATTTAGGGTTTTCTGTGAGAGTGAAGATGGGTGCGGCTGCAAGTGAGTTTGTGTGATTAGAGTTCTACGTCCATCTCCATATATATAAGCAATCAGTATCGCACATCCAACCTTCCAATTCTGGTTTTCAATTGTAGGACTACAGTCTTTGGTCCTAGGGCCACAATTTTAACACTACTCCTAATCATAGGACTAATGTCTTAATATTGCTCCTAATCACAAAATTGCGGTCTCACAATGAGGTCACAACTACAACACAAGACCACGATCCTAGTTTGGAGACTGCAGTCTTTATGCATGATTTTTTTGTTTGTTTTGTTGCAATTCCATTCCTTAGGGTATTACATAAGATCCTAACCACATACCGGGACGATGATACAAATATTGTGGCAATAGTCTAGTATTATTGTGGGTATTTTCCCCACCCTAAGCGGGTGTCCATACTACTATGGCAGTAGTTAAGAAGGGATTGAGGATCAAGTGAGACCTCACTCCTTAGGTTGTGTCATGATAAAGAATTAGCCTTCGGGGCATTACTTCCAAGAGTTCGGACACAGGGGATTACCAAGGAGTTTTCTTTTGGTCTTAACGTTAACCGAAACAACTAGAGTGTCTAAGATGCCTAATGATTTATAAGTGTTTGCATGTTTTATGTTCTTGACTTTAATAATGTTTGAGATATGTTGCACATGATATACTAGGCTCTTGAGCTCACCCCACTAATCTTTTTTTCAAGTAATTACTAAAGTTACTTGCTCACAGGCAAGTGAATAGAGACTATAGGAGTAGTTTAATACAATCTACTGCTGAGATTGTATAGGAGTAGAAGTCTATCATTTGTTTACAAATGTAGGACTTGGGACCCATATTTAACTTATATTTGGCCGTATTATTTATTGACTTTAGCCATGGGGCCAGGTATTGGTTTGTTAACTCATTTGAACTCCAACCATGGGGTCAAAGTATTTTTATTTATTTTTGAGTTTAATCATATTGTTGTTAGTGGACATATCATCCCTATGCTCCAATTATGCATGATATTATTGTTTATGTTTTTGCACTCTGATACTTTATTGGGATGGTATGAGAAAGAAAGCAAAGAACAAAAGTACTGTCATGGTTCCCAAATATTGAAAGCGGGAGTGACCGCATGTTTGAATTGATTATGTCTCAAGATGAGAAACGAAGATGCCCAATTAGTGGCGTGGGCGACAAGATTTGGGGGCCAGGGTGTTACAGGTAGTTTACCACAATAGTGCTTCTACTCTTCCTACTTTTTACTTTTGCATTCTAATTACTGTGGTAATGATTTCTCCTACCGTGGTACACATAACCAATACCACATTAAGACTCACTTAACATGATTTTCTTATACAAATAAAGGCCATATTAGATAGGAATCATTAAAATATAGTTTAAGAGTATTAGATACACATGAATCACAAATAATAAAATATTGAATCTTGATTTTCAAGGTTAAAGGCTTAAAGAAGGCTTGGAATAACACACAAGGACTAAGAATGAATTGAACATCAAAGGTGGAGATGATTGCTAAGTTTTAACTTATTGTTTTGATTCAAGTAATATATGCATGCATGCTTGTTAGCCTAGGAATATATCTTGAATTGGATATGCATGCAATGATGTATATATGTTGTACTCTGAATTGAATGAACATGTTATGCCTTGAATATGTATGCTTAGAGTTGAATGTATATTAATGTTATATTGATGATCAATTAGCATGCCTAAGATAAGGAATGACATTTGTTATGCTCACATGCTATGTTCCTTATTTATATTTATGATTAACATATTGATGGTATAGCTTGTCACTAAAGAAAGATTAATAAAGATGATAACCATGTACCGACGTGATGATGGATTTCATTATGAGTGTTCCTACCCAAACTTGGCCTGCTGGTTATTTGATTTTCTTGAATTGGGACTAGGTGTTTAGATTGATCCCATTTCCTCGATTGGTGAATTGGGCATTTGGATTGACCACCCCACTTCACAGATGAAGGGTTTGAGCATTTGGATTGACCTCTGTCCGTAGATTTTGGAACACTAAGGTGGATTTCTTTTGGTCTTTATCGTCAACTAATAATAAGTAACTGTTTGAATCATGTAATCTATAAAAGTGTTTGTGTAATACCCTAATAAATTCTCGAATAAGAATATACAAGGTCATAAATGTGTCCATATAAGTACTAAGCACATTAAATACCCTAGTGGTAAAATAGTAATTTGACCACTTAGGGGTAAAATGGTAATTTAGCCACCCAAGGGTGAAATGGTCAATTTACATAGAACATGAACTGTAGAACAATATTGTGTGAAATAGTAAATGATTTTAAGTACAGAAAGTTATTTGGACAAACTGAGGGTGAAACGATAATTTTGTCACTGAAGAGCAAAACGGTTATTTTATCTAAGACCAGATACTTGTACCATTATAAAAGTAATTTCAGAGTAATTTATATAAAAAAGAACAAAATAAGTATCTTGAAAACATTGTAGAAAATGACATAGATAAAATCAATAAAATTTATGTAAATTAAAGAATAAGCCCATATGGACATTTGGGGCATAATACAAATTATTAAGGATTAAATACACAATTTTTTTTGAATAATTAGTATATAAATAACCACTTCGATGAACAACCAAATGATTAAAAAAATTATTAAAATAAAATGACAGAAAGTAGGGGTCAAAATAAGAGGTTATGGTATTAATAGTGTGCCCGATAGCTTAAATAACTGGAGACTGGCATGTGTACACAGAGTGGGCCTGGGAGTTGATTAATAAACAAAATTAGGACATGGAATATACTCAAAAGTGGCACCCCCACATTAGATTTTGAAATTTGAAATTTCAAACTAAATAAGAAACAAAAAATAACAAAGGAATTTACTAAAAATCTATACTTTTCAAAATCCTCATTCTCTTCACACAAGAAAATAGAAAATTAGAAAGGTTTGAAAAATAAAATTAACTCAAAAAATGTATTTGAAACTTCTAGAAACATCCCTTGCTATTGTATGAACTTGGGGAACAAGAAAAAATAAAGAATTAGAATGGTTTTTAAAATGAAATTAACTCAAAAATATGTATTAGTAATTTCTAAAATAATTACTTACTAATATATGTGTTTGGAAAACAAGTGAAAAAGAGAATTAAAAAGGTTTCTAAAATAAAATCAATTCAAAAGGATGTATTAGCAACTTCTAAAATAATTACTTACTAATATAGTGCTTAGAAAACAAGTAAAATAGAGAATTAGAAAGGTTTCTAAAATAAAATCAACCCAAAAGAATGTATTACTAACTTCTAAAACCTATACTTACTAATTCTTATGCATATGAAACAAATAAAATGGAAAGGGAAAGAAATTTTAAAAAGGTTTCTATAATGAAGACACCCCAAATTTGTCAATTCATGCCCATTAGAACTCTACAAAAACCCAAGCATAAGCACCATTCTTTTCATCCCAGCAAGAACTAGACAAGTCTCTTCTTGCTTTCTTCACCTCCCTCTTGCATCTTTTTTTCTTTCTATAGTTGTTCTAAACAGCATTGGAGTAGTAGTAATGAAGTTCTGTGCAAATTTTGTGCTAGAAGGAGATTCAACAGAAGAGCTTAAGGATTAAAGCTATTTGAGGTGGAAGTTGTAATAACCCAAAATTTTGTCAAATAATTTAAAATAAATAAAAATAAGTTAAGTGAATTAATTTCAAAGATTTTAAGAAATTTTTGGGTATGAATTATGGGTTGGTACATGAAAAATAAAATATATTGGAAATATAATATAAAATAGGCAAATAAGATCTTAATTTGATAATTAGATGAAAATTTCAATTTAGTAGAACTAATTACAAAATTTAAAGAGTTGCTTAAGAAATAAATAAAAATATATAGAAATGAAAAATATAGATTATTTAATTATTGGCATTAAAGATATTAAAAAATAGAAAAATATCTAATAAATGCAATATTAAATAATTAGAAAGGGAAAAATATTAGTAAGACCATAAAATAGAAGGGAATATGCAAAAAAATCAAGTTTTCATCAATTAGAAAGTGTCTAATTAGCAAAATTCGGATAATAAAAGCTTTAGAAGTTGATTTTGATAATAGAAACTGCATCCAACAGCCAGAATCGAATAATCTTCACGATCTGCAATCCAACGACCCAGATCAAGATCGCACCCAACGCCCTGGAGCACCGGATCATCAAAGATCGGACGGTCTGCAATCAACACGTTCCATCCAACGGCCCAAATTTGAGATATCTCTGATCGATCGCGAACCAATGCGTCACTCGAGGTCCATCAGATGGTCCAGATCGAGGCGCTCAAAGATGATCGCGAACGAGTACTACGATCGAGGAAATCGGACGGATAGAAATGATCAAGAACGATTGAGCAATCAGAACGAGTTTCGTTCATCATGAAATGCGTGTCTCGAGGACGATCCGAGCGTCTAGATCAAATTCGTAATTCAAAAATCGTGAACCAACATCGCGTTCAAGGAAATCTGCACGCGGATCATCCTCGAGTGCATGATTCGAGGATAATCTAATGGTCCCAATCCGATGCTCTGAAAATAATAACCGAAAAATCTAATTAAATACTTTAAAAATCTGAAAAATTAGTTTCTAAATTCTCAAAAATTTCCAAAAAATTACTTGTTAATCTTCTATGCTTGGGGGACACGAAATTTGAAGAATTCGCAAGTTTCCCACAAGATGACACCCCAAACTTGCCATTCTCTACCCTTTTGAACTCTATATAAACACCCCCCATGCTCACAATTCATCTCATCCCAAGAAATAAGAGTTGAATTGTCATATTGTTCTCTCTAGCCTTCCTCTTAGCAATCCCCTAAGTTCTTGAGTAATCTTGAACTATTCTTGAATGTTCTTGAGTGTTTGGAAGTCTTGAAGCAACAGAACTCTGTCGGATTTTAGAGGTGTGCAGAAGAGACACATTTAAGATGGAAGTGGCTTCTAACTAAATGTGTGATAATGTTTTGAAGATGATTAATTGAATATATGTTTTGATATGCATGCTTTATTTATTTGATGTGCCATGAATATACATGTTATGCATGTTTAGAAATTAAGAATATTGATGCATGTTATACATGAATTGTGCCATAAATAAATATTTA
>JAJIYU010013275.1:0-13971 GCA_030144865.1 Tinospora cordifolia
TGAAATACTGAAATAAACATTAAAAATTCTAGAACTGAAGTTGAAAATCTTTGAATTCAGTGAAAACCACACAAACAATGATCATGCCATGAATTTAAATAAGAACAGAAGAGTGTTCTAGAAATCAGTTCCATCTTGTAACGCTTTTCTTTCAAAATTTCGGCAGTAATTTCCCCCGCGTACTAGTGCCAATAAAGATTGCCCAATTTAATTTTTCAATTCGAGAGCTTCTCACACACACAAGAAGTGAAGATGGAAAAGGTGCCAAGAAGAAGGCTTTGAAAAAATAAGATGAGCATTCAACTCTTATTTTTTGGAATGAATGAAATTATGAGCCTAGGGGGGGTTTATATAGGTTTTTCAATGGAAGAAAATAGAAAGTTTTATGTCTTTCTATGAATAAAACACCACAATTCTACCTAATTTCGTACTTTCTAATTTTTGGAGCAAAATGAGTATTTTTTGAATTTTTTCTGGATTTTAGAAATATTTTTCGGAATTAGAAACTATTTTTTTCAAATTTTTTAGATTTAATTTCGTATTTTTCGTTAATTTTAACGTATTTTTCGTATTTTATTTTTCAGAATTAATCTGGTTCCTCAGATTTTCCTTGAGACACGCGTTCAGATCTGATCAGAAGCGTTAGATTAATCTTGGATAAATCAACATAATTCAGACTTTTGATCACAGCCGTTGGATTTTCTCGAGTGCATCAACGATCGTGATCTTAATCAAAACGGCTTTGATCTAGACTGTCCGATGATCCTCGAGCGTAGCACTGTTCGCGATTATATAACACGGCTTTGATCTGGTCCGTCCGATGGTCCTCGAGCATAACATTGTTTGCGATCTCTCAACACAGCTTCGATCTCGACCGTTGATGATCCTTGGTCACAGTGTACGAATCCGATTTCACGATCAACAAATCTCGTTTTGGCCGCTTGATCTTCCTCGAGTTATGCACACGGATCTCTGGCCGTTCGATCTTTCTGATTTGGTTCTCTCGTGTGTACGTGCAGATTTGATCTTGGTCGTAGGATGATGATATCAGATTCCAGATCTACGGTTCACAGCATTTTGAGTTTATTTTTGATTTTTCAACCGAATTTCTTGCTTTCTTTTCGAATTTTTTTCCAAATCTCGATCCCAATTGACTTTCTAATCCTGCTTTCATCAAAAATTGCATATATCCTTGTATTTTTTGCTATAATATCCCATATTATGCATTATAATCATATTTTTTCTTCCAAAAATCCCTTAAATTGATTTTTATCCCTCATTTGGGTAACTAGGACTTGCCAAAATTCTCATTCGACAATTCTATATAAGTTTCTAAGTAAAAATTCAATTTTCAAATGGATTTTTCAAGATGTTACAGTTTTGGCATGGGTTGCGTAGAAAGTAGGACATACTTGCTTAATTCTCCATTTTGATTAATCTATTTTAGATGGTCCATTTTATATTTTGTGTTTCTAATTCTTTATATCTACTAGCCATAGCTAGGATAATCCTAGATTGTTAAACTTACTCGATAAAGAGGTTTGATGGTTTGATCTTCAAAGTATAGACCTAGAAAGATTTCTATCTACTAGCCATAGATAGGATGATCCTAGATTGTTAAACTTACTCGATAGAGAGGTTTGATGGTTTGATCGTCAAAGTATAGATCTAAAAAGATCACTGTATCCGGAGATCCTTGATCTAATAGGAGGTTGCACATGAATTTGATTCTATTGCATTAGTTTGTTGACTATACACTCGGGAGAATATTAGGAAATTTGACTAATAGGAATTAAAATAACTCGGATGAGGATTTTAATAATCAACGCTATAAACTACAGAATTAGGAAATAGTTAATTGAAATAGGAATAAAGGGGGATTATATGAGATTTTACTATCCTAGGTAATTCATTCATATGGTTTTAAAATCCAACAATCTTTTAATTTGATTTGGTTAGTTTCACATTATTCACATTCAGTTCATAGCCTTAATAAAATTGAAACTAGTAGTAAATTGGGCTTTGGGATTATTGGTAAATAACTATTCCCAGGGGACAATATTCGATATACTGCAATGTATTACTATTGTGATATTGCACACTTGCAGTGATTGCAACAATTACATAAGGAATTGACTTTGGAAACTTATTAATGGTTCTTTCTCCATTAAAACTACCTAAAACCAAACAAGAGATAGAATGTATGTTGCTAGTTTTTCTTTTGTAAATTGGCACATGCATTGCCTAGGGTTTTCACTTGAAATCATATGATTTCATTTGCCCTTTTCATGTGCCTTTTTATGGTTCCATGTTCCAGCACACATGGACCCTTTTCTAACAACTTTTCCTTTCATTTTCCTATTTTTTTGATCCCAAAACCTGAGATATTAGGTTATAATTCATCAGTCTACCTGTGAGGCCATTTGGTGAGGTTTCATGCATTCAAACCTAACCACTTGCATGGTTGTTTTCAAGCATAATCTCAAAGCCTTCTTAACATGTTTTAGACTAACCCTAAAAATTATTCATAACACATAGATATAGGGCTAACATCAGCAATTTAAAGTGTACTAAAAGTCTCCCTAAAAGGGTTTTACATATGCACCCGAACACAACATTCATGTGTGAGCACTTGTGCATCCCTACATTAGATTTTCCATGGAGATTTTGAACCTATTCATGAACTATCATGGCAAGAGCTTTTATTAGGTCCTAATGCACCTTAATACATGATTTCAAAACAGGGAAAGGTGGTTGTACCTTATTGTCTTGCTTTCTCCTCACCCCTCATCCTTCAAGAATGCACCACCACCACCAAATTTGCACCTTTATGAAAGTTATCAAGTTATTATAATCCCTCGTGCAAATATCATTGTTTGTTTTTGCATGAAAAAGAGTTAAGACATACGTTACAAATGGTTAAGAATACCTTTCCAAGGTGAGAGAGTGATCCCACTATTTTCTCCTTCAATGAACACCTTCATAAGTCACCTTTAAGCGCTATAGGACATTTCCTTCAAGGAAGATCATTTTGGTTCTTCTTCTTGTTTGTTTTGTTTTTTTTTTAATTGCAAATGTTTGCAAGATCCCCTAATGATGTGTAAAGATCAGAAAGAAGGAAGGAAGATAGAGAAAACACCTTAAAGGGGGAAGGAGAAGAAAGTAGTAGCTTGGGCTTGTAGAAGGAAGAAGAAAGAAGATGGAGAAGGAGACTTCCTATATACATTTCAAAGATAAGCGGGCCACCTGAGAGGCAGACACTATCACATTAATTATTTTCTATTTCAGTCTCAAATCTATGAGACTTCCTATATACATTAACTTATGCACAAGTAGATTTCATGAATATTAGTAACCACATCATGAAATAAATATAATTCACTTTTATTAATTGATTCAATTTATTCAAAGGTACATAGCCTTTGTGTTTATTATAGCAAAAATAATTTTAAATTTTAAATAAAATAACTTGGGCCAACATGCCCTACAATTTAATGAAATTTCTAAAAAACTAATCTAATTGCCATCCATGTAGCCTTGATTTCTTAATTTCTTGAAATATTAGAAAAGGAAGGGTGAGCTTATGCTTCCAAGGGATCATTCTAAAAATCTAACTTATTATTTCAAAACAAATATGACATGTATAACAAGCACTTCAAAATATTAAATTATTCAATAATTGTTTGTTTTCAGTTAACATTAAGACATAAAGGTTATGCCTCAATATCTCATATTTAGGGGATGAGGTCAAATTCGAACTTTCAATCTTATCATTGATAAAGAGGGGTTAAATGCAAACCCTCAATTCACATCCCAAAATTACTAGTGGAAGAACTCACAGTGAAAATTCGTCCTTATCTCGATACGTGGTTAAAATCTTTGTTTAATCTTTCATTAATGTTAAATAGTGGCATAATAAATTCAAGAAAACTAATAAATATATAATACCCTAAAAATTTGTACATAATTTGATTAAATGAAATATATAAATATTGATCTGTAAAAATTTTATGAAATTTTTGGGATACAAAATTGTGTATATTTTTAATTAGAGCTGAAATGAGAAATAAAATTAATTGAGGAAAGCTCGTAGAAATTTTAGGGTATAAATAAATATATATAAAGGTTGGGTATTTAAATAAAAATATCAAATCAAAAGAGTTGCCAAAATTATAATATAGTTTAATATTTAACCAGAAATACAAAATAAGTAGAATAATTACACGATATATTTGGGTTATAAAAATTAGCAAGTTCCGTTCAAAAGCATTATATAAATAAATGAGAAACAAATTCAAAGTGTTATATAAATAAATATAGTTAAATTAATCCCCTACAATTATATAAAAATTGAGGTATAATTGTGTTGAGGCCTAAATGATAAATGAGAATTGCATTCAAATTATAGAATTGGCAAGTCTCATTTGATCAAAAACGAAATTAGAAACATGCCATGAGCATGTGTGCACAAGAGACCAAATTAGAAACCAAAATAAAATCAACTTAAAAGAATGTATTAGCAACTTCCAAAATAATTACTTACTAATATATGTGTTTGGGAAACAAGTAAAATAAAGAATTATAAACATTTCTAAAATGAAATCAATTCAAAAGAATGCATTAACAACTTCTAAAATAATTGCTTACTAATATATGGGCTTAAGAAACAAGTAAAATGTAGAATTAAAAATGTTTCTAAAATGGAATCAACTCAAAAGAATGTACTAGCAACTTCTAAAATAATTACTTACTAATATATGTGCTTAAAAAACAAGTAAAATAGAGAATTAGAAAGGTTTCTAAAATGAAATCAACTCAAAAGAATGTATTATCAACTTATAAAATAATTGCTTACTAATATATGTGCTTGGGAAACAAGTAAAATAGAGAAGGTTTTTAAAATAAAATCAACCCCAAAGAATATATTAACAACTTCTAAAACCTTTACTTACTAATTCTTATGCATAGGAAACAAATTAAATGGAAAGGGAAAAAGTTTTAGAATGGTTTCTAAAATGAAGACACCCCAAACTTGCTAATTTATGTCCACTAGAACTCTATATAAACCCAAGCATGAGCATCATTCTCTTCATTGCAAAGCAAGAACTAATAAGATCTTTGTTGCTTTCTCTAGCCTCTCTCTTGGCATCTCTTTTCAATTCTTAAGAGTTCTTAATAGTTCTTGAGAATTCGTGAGTGTTAAGTTTTTCGTTCTTGAGTATTCTTGAGATTCTAGACATCTTAGAGGGTGGAAGTATGGCTGAAATTTCGATTTGTGCAACTAAGATTTCAATTCATTGAGGTGGAAGTGATTTTGAAACTCTTATCTTGTTATTTTTAATTAAATGAGTTATTCATGCGCATGTCTTATTTTTAGTTTATCATGCATACCATGTGTTACTATCATCAAATCATGCCATGCTTAGGTTTGTTTGATTAAAGATGCATGTTGTATGACGTTTTGGTTAAGTGAATGCCATGTTCACATACTGAATTTTATTTTCATTATTCATGGTCGATTCAAGAAGAGAAAATTTGATTATGATAAGAACCATGTAATGTTGCAGTGATTCACAGGATTACTATGGGTGTTCTTTAGATATGAATTTGGATTAGTTTCTAGTTCATATGGGTCAGGTCCCAATATACCCAGAATAACCGATGAAACTTGGCATAAAGGAATGCCCTTTCACTCTTTGCGAAGTATTTTGATAAGAACGTCAAGGTTGACTCCTTTCAGTCTAAGTTTTCAACTATTAACAACAAACTGATTGAATAGCTTAATGTTTGAAAGTGTTTGATGTGAATGCCTTATTGATTTAAAATAATGATTTGACTATTTTTAGAATGATCCACTGGGCTTTGTGCTCACCCTTCCTCCTTTAATTTTTTACGGAATTGAAAAACATGAAGAGTCATGCCAATCACTTAGGAAATATGTTAGAATATTTTATTTAGTGAATTTTTAATTCATTGTTAGGGTGTATTGCTTAATTTTGATTATTCTACTGTATTGGTTGAAGAATTATTTGATCTATAATTATGCTATCTTGTTGAATTAAGTCAATGTAATTGAGTTGAGTACTCTAAAAGTCCAACAGACTTGGGATAAAAGAAAATAGAAAGTCAAGTGTGAGTCACTTGTAAAAGTAACACAGCCCGCCCCGCCGTGTGGTCTGATCCACTAAGTCAAGGGTTGAAGTGTTACAAAATAGCATGTATTTATGGTAGGCATGTCATAATGTAACATCTCAAAAAATTCATATGAAATTTGAATTTTTATTTTGAAAATTATACGGAATTGACGGATGAAAAATTTGATAAGTCTCAGTTTAGCCAAATAAGGAATAAAATCAATTTAATAGATTTTTGAAAGAAAATATATGAATATAATGTATAACATGGGATATCATAGCCAAAAACACAAGGATATGTGCAATTTTTTGATGAAATCAAGATTAGAAAGTCAATTGGGATCAAGATTTGGCAAAAATCCAAAAATAAAACAAGAAATTCAGCTGAAAAATCAAAAAAGTAAACTTAAAACACATCCAACGGCTGCAAACCGTAGATCTAAATCTGATCTCATGATCCGACGACCGCAGGATGATCCGCACCAATGCACGAGCACACTGAATAACGAGGATCCAACGAACAGAAACGATCAAGGAAGATCAGACGGCCACGATTAAAGCTGCAGAACAAAGATCGCAAACACGCACAGTACGGCTCCAACGCGCGCCAATCTCAGCCCTCCGATCAAACCCGTATGCGTGTCTCAAGGAAAATCCTAGGAACCAAACAAAATTCGAATTACAAAATATGAAAAAATCATGAAAATAGTTGAAAAATTTGCCAAAAATACCAAAAATCTGAGATAAATACAAAAAATTGATTTTTAAATTTTGAAAAAATTTGAAAAATACTCATTTTTCCTTTAAAATAGAAAGTACAAAATTAAAGAGAATTTAGGTGTTTTACTCAAAGAAAAACTCAAAAGTTTCTAATTTTTTCCTTTGAAAACCTATATAAACCCCATAGGCTCTCAATTCCCTCATTCCAAAAATAAGAGTTGAAATTGCCTCTTATTTTCTCTAAGCCTTCTTCTTGGCACCTCTTCCCATCTTTCCTTCCTCTTACTTGTGTGTGAGAAGTTCTTCTCTCGAATTTGGAGAATTAAGCTGGGCGATCTTTATTAGCACTAATACATGGGGGAATTGCTGCCAAAATTTTTGAAAAAAGTGTGACAAGGTGGAAATGATTTCTAGAACACCCTTCTGGTTTTATTTAAATTTATGGCATACTTATGGTTTGTGTCTTTTTCACTGAAATCAAAGATTTTCAATTTCAGTTTCAGAATTTTAAAAGTTTATTTCAGTTTTTCAGTTTTGATTCATGTTTAAGCAATTATATCATCCATGTCATGTTAATATCATGCTTAGGCTTTTAAATTAAAGTATGATGCATGTTCTATGAGTGTTTCATGAATTGACTGTGTATATTATGAATTATAGTTTGATTTCATATTGTAAAGTTTATTTTATGATATCATGATATGAGAATTAATCTAAGACGATAGTGATAATAACCACGTACCATCATAGTGGTTAAGGCAACATTATGGATGTTCTTTTCATATGACTTAGGTCATATGGTTTTCAGACCTAAGTACTTAAGGGTTCTAGCGGCCCAGATGCGTTTCTAATAATAGCAAAAATCACCACAGATCGAACAATCCAAATTACACATGTGACGCTGCATGAGTCGACTGAATCCGAAAAATCTGAAAAATTATGTTTCCAAATTCCATGCGTCACTCGAGGTTGATCAACGATCCAAATTACACATGTGACGCTGCATGAGTCGACCGATACCAAGGAAGACTTGATTATTTTGTTAAATACTTTTTTGTATATCTTATCCTTTTTATAATTTAATTTGAAACAAAGCATGTGTCCCTTTCTTTTGGACTAAACATTTTATATATAATTAAATGTTTTGGATTTATTTTAGAAATCTTTAAATTATTTAAATGTGGACTTGAAGCTTCTCACTTAACTTATAATTCCACTAATCCATTTTATTTACTTAGAAATTTTATTTTTTTAAAAAATTATGTTTATTTAAATTGATTTTATCATAACTTGAAAGAAAGAAAGAGATAGAAGTAAATGAATTAGGTAGCGTTCCAGTTCTTAGCGGATGACGATCGTTTCATGGCTTCTCCTACCAGATAGGCGTGCATATTCGTGCGGGGCCCAAGAGACAAACGGACCAAAGGCCAGGGTGTTACACCACTTCCCGAATTGTGAACTCGGTATTCATATTACCCCCACCTTATCGATAATAGGTTTGAGCGTCCATATTTGACTTTTCTCCCTAGATTTGGAACTCTAAGGCATGTTCCTTTCAGTTTTAACTAATAACAAGTTATTGTTTGAATCAACTAATCTATGAAAGTGTTTCACATGAATGTTATATTTGATTGAAATAATGATTTAAATATTTGGAATGATCTATAGGGTTCTTGAGCTCACCCCCCTTTTCTAACATTTCAAGAAATTAAAGATCAAAGGCAACGTGGAGAGTTTTCCTTCCTAGATTCAAAATTTTGCTTAAGTTAGGCCTGTCGACCCTTGTTTCCTTTTTCAATTTACAATTGTTTTATTGAATAAGTCCAAAGGTCATTGTAACCACTGAATATTGAAATTGATTTTTCAAGTAATAATATTGATTTATTTTCATTTAAAGACTTCAAAGTAGTTTATGTGAAATATGTATGAGTTAATATGTCATAGGAAGTCTCACAAATTTGGGACAATGGAAAGAAAGAAAGAAAAGAGATAAAGTGACGTTCTACCTCTCGGGTGACCACCAATGATGTTTGCAAGTGACAAAAACATGCTTGCTTATTATCGATGACTTGAGGGCATCATGGTAATATTACACTCTAGACTGAGAACTAGATGGTATGGACCATGATGGGGAGGCAAGGTGCTAGGCAAAAAGACAGGGAAAGAATGAAGAAAAAGCAAACATCAAAAGTTTAGAATAAACCTTATAGAATAGCTTAATGATGGATTATGACATAAAATCTTAAGTTTTTGTGATGCTCTTCTTGTGTTAACTTTGGATGTAGACTAGAGAGAAAACGAGAAGAAAGAAATCGAAATTGGGAGAAAGAGAGGCAAAAGAGGCACCACGTTAGATTGGCATAGAATTTGTGTTTAGTTTGATAAGGATAAGACAAGGTAATAAGTGTATGTAGGGATTTGCCGATTGTCTTTTGTGGAGTTTGATTTTTATCCAACTATTATCTTTATTTTTCTACGAGGCCTGGGAAATTCTCTCACATAGGATGATTTTGATTTTTGTGTATTTTAGGGACTAATTTTGCATGTAAATACAATATGTACAATGTAACAACTCTTTATACATCTATTTATACATATTTCATGCCACAACCCACTTCATAAAAGTGATGTCACGACCGGCACATAATACCATATACAATAAATCTACGTATATAATACTATGTTAGCCTCTCATACTTAATCCTACTCAATATCTCTACAAAAATTTTGACAAAGTCTCCTCGAAAATTTTGGCTTATCCCAATAAATTCTTCACCTAATTATATACATCATCAATCCACAGTTTACAACAAATAATATTAAACTACAAGTTTCCATCAACCATGCCTCATAATTCATAACTTACAAAGATCCACTCTTAACTAGTGTAACCATATCCAAATTCCTCTAATGATATTACATATACAATGATAATAATAATTAGACAAAAGTACAAACCCTGCAAAATACTTAACCCTACGCACCCAACAGTGACTGAAGAATCAACTATCCTTCTTGTGCTGGTTTCTTCCCTTTCTTATATGTTCCTGAAATGTTAAAAATAATAAGTTAGCTAAAACATGGCCAGTGAGTAATCTTTATCAATGGCATTTAAATAGTCATGCAGAAAATCAATCTAGATAAAACATTTAAACTCATCATGCACATTTAAACCATGCATACATGCATTCAACATAGTGATCACGCTAGTTTCAATGCATCATTTACAGACATATGCACATCCACATCTTTCAGAAGTAGAGTCAGTCTCACTCCATGTTTGGCTTGGACAATAGTAGACTGTACCTCTAAGTATTACCCACTCCACAACCATTTCAAGGATTATCACATAGAGAAAGGTTGATACTTCTCATGGCTTAGTCTCACATGGATTATCACATAAGAAGTATTATTTTCTAGGGCTCAGTCCATCGAAATGATATCGCATTTTAGATATGCTCTTGCAAATCCAAAACACGCTACGTGTAAATACAGTTTATGAATTTCAATCAAATGCAACAAATATCAGTACAAATAGCATGCTTACATTCAAATCATTTTCATATTTACAATGCCATATAAATAATCAGGATAAAGAAATACTCACAGATTATTAACAGCGTAACCCACTGGACACATATTTCATTTTCTGTTATAATACCCAGTCTCTCCCAAATTTACTAAATTCAAGTAATATATAATCCATCATTTCATATGTATTATATATGTTCATTTGCATTAATTCTAATTTTATAAAAATCCTGGTTTGGACATACTATCACCATTCATATAATGCCAAAAATAATCACCACTCAGCAAAATTGTTGTCCAACCAAGTTTCAATATCCACTTCCAGAATTTATGTTCCAATGCACCAAAATCAACCTATCACAAAACGATTTATATCCACAAATCACAATTAATTTATTTTTATAAAAATTCTTAACCATATTTAATTTCATACGTGCGTTAGACAACACGTATGACTGCGCATTAGCTCGAATATTCTCAATAACCTTTAAAATTAATTTTCTGCTCAAAAACAATATTTTTACTATAGAAAATAAAATAAATAGGCTTTCAGATCCTATTTTTCTAAATTTTCACAAATAACTCCATTGATCAATTATTTACCAAAAATTCATTTGATATCCAAAATTCACAATTTTGGTGTCAATGGGTCCGTATTTTCGTTCTCTATATTTCTATAGGTCTCAATCAGAGTTTTATTTGGGTTTAACATACCCAAAAGCCTATCCAAAGGTTATAAAACTTTGGGTATTTATTTTAAAATCTACAAGGTAAACTAACACAATCTAACCACATATCTGGGATCTACTTATCGTCAGAAGTGTTTTGGTATAATTTTTGTTGAATTTTACTCACTGTAGAAAAATAGCTCATTTTTGGGTACAGCTATAAAACGTCGTCTATAGTAAAAATTACACCCCCACGATTGTAGTACTCGGCTTATATAGTATTTTTGTAACTAGAATTTGGAGAAATAGCTTACCTGTGCGACGAATCCGACGAGAACACGGACGTTTCCCTTTTCTTTCTTCTTTCTGTCTCTGTTCGGCTCGTGCTCCTCTGATTCTTTCTCAATTACTTATGGAAGTTGAAGAAATCAGATAAAGAGACCCGATTATATGGTATGCACACCCCTCTTCATGTGCCTATTAACACCCAACCGCCACTTTCACACACCTATATATATTAATCAAATTGCCATTCTCTACCAACTTAAAGCACCACGTAATATCAATGCATGTCCACCGCCCACTCATCTTTGTTGCAAATAGATATATAAAGGCTACTGCTCAACCGTCCAACACCAAACCTCACTTTTATCAATTCAATTGCATTAGTCACGTCTTCCATTATCCATTGCACCACTCATCCACATGAATTTAATTAATTCACCAGCATGCATTTTGTAGCCAACCTCCCAACATTTATATCATATAAGGCATGTTAATAACCATTATCCTAATTCAATTCACCAGCCACTACCCACCTATATATATAGATTATTTGCTCCAACTAATGATTTATATTCCAAATTTAATTTCAACCACCACACATATTATGTAACATCGTTTTTTTTCTACCTTTGTTTGCAACATTTCTCAAACCAACCCACCATACATTTTTAAAACCAAATTCCACATCCTCATTTCCACCATATTTTTAATTTAATTAATCCCTATACATTTATTTAATTTAATTAATTTATATACGTAATGTATATTTTTAATATATGTGTGTAATACATACGCACTTCATACCAATACGTATATTTATACACATTTATCATCATTTAAATTAATTTACATGTCAAATTAAAATACAGAGTGTTACAATCTCCCCAACTTAAGAAATTTCGTTCTCGAAATTTAAATTAAAGGAACATAACTCAAGTAGTGAAAATATCTAAAAATTGCTCCCGCATCTTATCTTCACGTTCCCAGGTTTGCTCTTCATTATCATAGAATTTTCATTTGACTCTGACCAATGGAATCTCCTTGTTCCGCAGCTTCTATACCCTTTTGGCTATAATCTGAATAGGTTTTTCCTCATAGGTAGTGTCCTCCCCAACTTGTATCTGTGTTAAATCTAGAACATGCGTCAGATCTGAATAATATTTCCTTAACATATATACATGAAACACATCATAGACACCCACCAACTGAGGAGGTAGAGCAAGTCTATATGCAACAGGACCAATCCGCTCCAAAATCTCAAATGGTCCTACAAAGCGTGGAGCTAATTTCCCTTTCACTCCAAATCTCATATGACCTTTTTGAGGGAAAACCTTCAACAGTACCTAGTCACCCACTGCAAACTCTAAAGGTCTATGACGATAATCAAAATAGCTCTTTTGACGATCTTGGGCTTTCTTCAAATTTTGTCTAATCTGCTTAATCTTTTCTGTGTGATCTGTAATAATCTCTGGCCCTAACAACTGTGATTCCCCAACTTCATACCAGGAAGTTGGAGATCTGCACGGACAACCATATAAAGCCTCATACGATGTCATGCCAATACTAGTCTGATAGTTGTTATTATAAGTAAACTCACATAGAGATAAATATTCACTCCAAGTCCCACCAAACTCCAATATACACGATCTGAGCATATCCTCTAACATCTGAATCACCCTCTCGGTTTGACCATCGGTCTGTGGGTGAAATGTTGTACTGAGATGGAGATGGGTACCAAATCGAGAGTGCATAACATGCCAAAATCTTGATGTAAACCGCAGATCTCTATCCGACACAGTAAATACAGGCACCCCATGCAATCTCACAATCTCTCGAACATATAACTTGCTCAATCGGTCTATCGAGTATCTTGTGTTCATCGAAAGAAAATGTGCAGACTTAGTCAACCGGTCAACAATAACCCAAATGGCATCATATCTACCCTGAGATTTAGGCAGTCTTGTAATGAAATCCATAGTAATATGCTCTCATTTCCAATCTGGAATGGGTAAGGGTTGCATCTGACCTCCAGGTCTTTGATGCTCAGCTTTTACTAGTTGGCACACACTACATTTCTGCACATACTGTAACACCCTGAAAACTCTGTACACAATGAAATAAGAATTTTCATCCTTTCAGTGAAATTTGAGTACAGAACGAATCTAGCCTCATTTTAGGGCCAAATTTAGAGAACTCTAAATCCTCATTTAGTGACCCATATGAACCTAAAATGACCTGAAACGAAGTGAGGAGACATGAACTAACAAGTTGGACCACACATCCAAAAATTAGCCCAATTGGACAAAATTAGGGTTTTGCCCTATAGGGGGATCCAAATTATGAAAGAACTGAGAATAAGGGTACCTATCAAACTCAGAATGACTCAGAACTTGAGGAGATGACACAAACTAGCAAGAAACACAACATATCCAAAAATTAGAACAATTGGCCAAGGTTTGAACTTTCATTTGCCAAATGAATCCAATAGGTTCCAAATAAGGAAGTTTCAGAAGAAAATCACATCAACTGAATTGTACCTTAAAATTTAGGTCTTGACCATGTGATTTCAGAACCATAGGTTATACACCTTAATTCCTTGTGAGTAATGAGAAATTTAATTTATTAGATTTCAT
>JAJIYU010013276.1:0-13962 GCA_030144865.1 Tinospora cordifolia
AGTGGTCGACCATCATAAAGTCAAACGTGCTATCAAATTGAGATGGGAGGAGTTTCTACAACTCCATTGACATGTCCCTCTATTCCTTATCCTCAATGTCATCTCGTGCCCCCTGACGAACTAAAAACTCAAGTACAGGCATTGGTTGTTGTACCGAGATCTACTCCTGTATCTACGGCTGTGGGCCGCTTGTGGCAGCATCTGAAGCAATGCCCTCATTATCTGCACTATAACTCTCCCAGTGATCTTCATTTTAACAACTCAGGAGTCAACATATTCTCAATTTGAGCCTCAACAACACCAGCTTGTGCCTCTTGTCCTTGTAGTTCAATCTCGTCAGATGTGGCAATTCTAGTAGCGTATCTCTTGGATCCGGCCATTATCTACAAGTCATAATTCATTTTAGTATCCAATAAGGTATCACAAAAAAAAAATTCAAAGAAGAGAATCAATTTGGGTACACAACCTGTGTTTCCTTATCCTTGGGATATGAAATGTTTTTCTAGACTTGAGAAAATAGTTGACCCGTCCTTATTCATTGGTCATGTCTATTCCCTCAAGTATTTGTTTCATCCATGCTATTATGATGCTAGATCCATGTTTCTAGGTTATTAATTGTTCAGTAACCTATTAGTTCATGTTTCTAAGTTCTGTTCAAGGATTTTCAAAGTCCTCTAATGTTGTTGGGTACAGGATTTTGAGTTTCATAAAGCAAGTAGTATAAATATCCACGAAAAATAAACATAGCATGCATGTAATGATCATTCAATCATACAATTTCAAACTAACATAGAAAAATTTTAAGCTTTCATTTATGCCTCCGAGTTCTAGCATCCCATACCACCCTTGCCTATTGACATAGGCTTCCACTCAAAGATCTCACTACACCCAAGAAATTTCACAAATCTCTCGACAACTAAGGCTTCCCACGCCCCACTATACTTGACCGTCACATACCAGCCAAGAATAGATAAACAAGCCTTCCAAAGTTGTTGATCATTTACCACAAATGGCATTTCATTCTCCGAGTCTAAGATTCCTCCATATCCTCAAATTCTATGCATCACATACCGTATAGAAGCCAGAGATACAAGACATTCTTGATTTCGTGTCCTAACTAAACTAGTGTTCTATTTTCACACATTTTTAGTCTCTAACCTATGTTGAAGTCTCTACCTAAGGCGTCTTTCATAGACCTAGAGTCTCAATCACTCAGTTAAAAGGCTCCTCTGCCAAACCAACAATCCACATCTAGTTCTAGTACCACCTTTGGTACTACCTTTATATTCTAGTACGTTCCTTGCCCTTAAATACCATCTCTTAATTTTCTTGTAAAAAATAAGTGTGTTCTTCCATTCCAACTACTTGTATGAGCTGGTGGAACAACTTCTAGTCAGGCAGCGAGGCCAAAGTCTACTTAGCAATCGGCCTTCTAGAACGAGATAACCCATCTCCCTTTCAATGTTTAGTGTTACTCAGGACAAGACTTACCTACTATCAACTCAATTTGTAATCTTCTTATCCAAACAAGATATTTGAAAACATATATTTCTTTTGAAAAATAATCTTTGTAATTCAAAATGATTTCTATTTCAAAAAAAGAGGTAGGACTTTCTAAGTTAACTCGAAGCGAAGGTCTTACTTGATGAGTCAACTCTTTCTAACTCTTGCCCAATACATCTACTAACTGAGATTTGATCACCTTTGGTATGAAACCAAACTTCTTTCCTAGTGAGCTATAACCTAGGCTCTGATACTACCTTTGTAACTCCCCACCTCCAATCCCTTGGCCCACGTCATCCGACGGTTATTTTTTCTTTTTCCTTGGGCAACCCAGGAGGTGGGCCCATGTGTCACATTAATCTCTTTCCTTCTCTTTCCAAATCCTTGGGACTTCTTGAGTAACATTAACTCAAGCACATATTTCGTAAAAGTAAAATATTAAGAAACATTTAAATAAAAAAATTCAATATCATTAATCAATTCAAAATTCAAAGGGTACATAACCCTTGTGTTTATTATAGCGGAAATAACTTCAAAACTTAAATAAAGTAAATTAGGCCAACATGCCCTACAATTTAATAAAATTCAAAGAAAATATTCTAACTGACTCTCATGTAGCCTTGATTTATCAATTTCCTGAAACATTAAAGAAAGAGGTGAGCTTAAAGCCTAGTGGATCATTTCAAATATTTAAATCATTATTTCAACAAATAAGACATACATGTTAAGCACTTTCAAATGTTACATGATTCAAATAATTTATTGTTCACAGTAGCAATTAAGATTGAAAGGGGTTCACCCTCTGTGTTTCGAGTCTACGGGATCATTCTAGAAACTCAAACCCTTACTAGTGAATTGGGATCCCTCCAAAGGCCCAGTTCACTCTGGGGTCAATCCTGACAGCCAATTCCAAATCAAAGGTCTGGTATGTCGGGTTTAAGGTTGGAACACACAAAAAGAAATCCTTCCTCAATGCTAGCACATAGTTAGAATCTTAACTAATCTTTTGTTAAGTGTAAAGCATAGCATTCACGTATGTAAACTAGATATAAACATGAATTAAACATGTGAGCATGGTAACATCATTGCATAACATCACAGATCATGCATCTTTATTCATGTAAGCCTAAACATGCACATTCTACATGACATGTATAATGGTGGATTATAGATATTCAAAGCATAACACACATATAAGCCTTATTTAAATGAAAATAATATATTAAAACTAAAAATTATCTCCACCTCAATTGCTTAATCCTTTGATCTTGGGTTTCCAAGGTCTTTGAAACCTCTATTGAACCTGCAGTACTTCTAGCACAGAATTTGTGCAAAATTTTGTTTCTCTACCTACCTACTATTCTAATTGCTCTTTTGAACAACTAAAGAATGAAAGAGATGCCAAGAGGGAGGCAATGAGAGCAAGAAGAGAATGAGTGCTCAGGCATGGGTTTATATAAAGTCCCAATGAGCATGGGGTGTTTCCAATGTAGAAAACCATCTAAAACCCTTCTTAGCTTGTTCCCCATGTCCAAACAATGTCATGCATTAGTTTTAGAAGTTACTGATTTGTTTAGGGAGCTTCCTAGAGTAATTTGGTGAGTTTCTAAAAATTTTCGTGCAGAAATTAGTTGCACTACTGTGGTAGGCTACAACGGTACTCTAGCACTTTCCAATTTCCAATTTTCTTTTGTTTTTTTCCAAGTAGTGCTACACTACCGCGGTAGTCTGAGGTTTTTTCACAATTTTGGACTTTTGTGTTTTGCTTCATTCTGCCAGTCCTTTCATTCATCATAATGGATGTCTTTTGCACCATAATTTCCATGAAATCTTCAAAGTTTATTAGTTTATCTAATTTTCATTTATTGAATTTTCGTATAAATTTTTGGGGTATTACATAGGAATAGTGAAAAATAAATATCCCTTCCAAAGAATAGATGATCTATTTGATTGATCTTAAGTAGGGTATCATCAGTTGAGAATCTGAGAGTTAGACATACATAAGACAACTTTTATGACTCAATATGGGCCCTTCGAGTTCATAATGACGTCATTTGGTTTAACCAATGTGCCAGCAGAATTGATGGATCTAATGAATAGGGTGTTCAGACAATATCTTGATCAATTCATCATGGTATTCATAGATGATATATTGCTATACTCCAAGTTAAAAGTAGAGCATGTAGAACATTTGAAGATTGTACTAGAGACTCTCAGGAGAAACCAATTATATGCCAAATTTAGTAAGTGCAAGTTCTGGATGAAGATGATTAAATTCTTTGGCCATGTGATTCTAGTAGAAGCTACCTCAGTAGATCCTGAAAAGGTGGAGGCAATCATAGACTAGAAGCAACCCAAGACATTTACAGAGATTAGAAGTTTTTGGGCTTGGTAGGATATTACTGTAGATTTATAAAAGACTTCTCAAGGTTAGTTGGATCAATGACTAACTTAACTAGAAAAAGAGTCAAATTTGTTTGGAGTGAAAAATATGAACAATCATTTCAAGAATTAAAGAAAAGATTGACCTCAGCCCCTGTATTAGTCACTCCTACGCATGGTGTTGGATATGTCTTGTATACAGATGCATCACGAAATGGATTAGGTGACATGTTGATGCAAGAAGGGAAGGTTATTGCATACACCTCACGATAGTTGAAGATTCACGAAGAAAATTATCCTAAACATGACCTGGAATTAGCTGCAATTGTGTTTGCACTAAAAATTTGGAGGCATTATCTCTATGGAAAGAAATTTGACCTATTCTTAAATCACAAGAGACTGAAGTACATCTATACCCAAAGGAGTTGAATCTTAGGCAACATAAATGAATGGAATTCTTCAAAGATTATGATTTCCAACAACATTACCATCCAGGGAAGGCAAATGTAGTAGTTGATTCTTTGAGCAGAAAATTTAACAAACAAGAAGAGAAAAAAGGTCAGATGTACCAACTAGTTGAGGATTATAACTTGGGCATGACTTTAAATGGGAAGCAGGTGTACCTTTACAATATGACTTGTCAGCTGGATCTTCTGCATAAGATTAGAGATGAATAGAGGCAAGATAAGTGGATAACAAATCTTATTTAACGAGTTAAACAAGGCAAACATACAGATTTCAGGATTGATGCCAAAACATGTTGAGACTTGGGGATATAATTTGCATACCAGAGAATAGGCAGAGTAGAAAGACCATACTAGATGAAACACATCAAACCAAGTGTACATTGCATCTAGGTGTCGATAAGATGTATTAGAACTTCCAAAAGATGTATTGCTAGAGAGGAATGAAAAGAGCTATAGCAAAGTATGCTTCTAAATGTCTAACTTGTAATAAGGTAAAGGTAGAACATAGAAAACCCACTAGACTGTTACAACTACTCCTGAGTAGTTGAATTGGGATAAAATTGCAATGGACTTTGTCAGTGAGTTACCCAACAACCAGAAGGGAGAAGATACTGTGCAGATGATTGTCAATCGTCTCACAAAGGTGGCTCATTTGCTACCCATATGATCCACAAATCTAGTTGGAAAGCTCGGAGAGCTTTATGTCAAAGAAATAGTAAGGCTACATGGTGTTCCTAAGATTATAGGGTTAGATAGAGACTTCAAATTCATGTCTTATCTCCAGCAAAGCCTGCAGAAAGAGCTAGGCAACAAACTCACGATAAGCATGGCTTTTTATTTTCAAACAGATGGGTAGTCATAGAGAGTCATTAAAATACCGGAAGATATGTTGAGAGCTTGCGTCCTTGATTTCAAGGAAAACTGGAGAAAGTATTTACAATTAGTAGAACTCGCTTACAATAATAGTTATCAAGCGAGCATATAGATGGCTTCATATGAAGCCTTTTACAACATACTGTGTAGGTTACCATCATGCTGCATTGACTTTGAAGATCATGTGTTTACAAGGCCTGATCTAATGGAGGAGATGAATAATCAAGTTAAGTAGATTCAGAAGAAATTGGCCACAACACAAGGTAGGTAGAAGAGTTATATAGATAACAAGAGAAGACTTCTGGAATTTCAAGTAGGTGATAAAGTGTTTCTAAGTATCATCCCTCAAAAAGGGATCAAGCGATTTGGGTATAAACCCCATAGCTATTTCAAGTAGGCGATAAAGTTGTATCCACGTATTGACCCCATAGCTATTCCACCCTATAGAATGGCACCGGTGAAACTAATTGAGTTGAAAACACAACTAGATGAGCTCCGTGAGAAGGGATTCATTAGATCTAGTAAGTCACCGTGGGGAGCCCCAGTGTTGTTGTGAAAAAAAAGGATGGATCCATGAGATTATGTGTGGACTACAGGGGGCTGAACCAAGTAACAATTAACCCATTGCCCAGAATAGAGGACTTATTTGATCAATTGAGGGGAGCCACTCAGTTCTCCAAGATTGATCTAAGGTCAGGATGCCATTAGTTGAGGATCAGATAGTTCGACATATATATAAGATAACCTTCAGAACTCGATACGGACTTCAAGTTCACAGTGATGCCATTTGGTTTGACCAACGCGCCAGCTGCATTTATGGATCTGATGAATAGAGTCTTCGGACAGTACCTAGATCAATTTGTCATAGTATTCGTAGATGACATTTTGATCTACTCCAAATCAAAAGTAGAGCACACGAAGCACTTGCACATTATTTTGGAGGTGTTGAGGAGAAATGGGCTATACGCCAAGTTTAGCAAGTGTGAGTTCTGGACGAGGAAGTTCAAGTTCCTTGGCCATGTTGTTTTAGCTGAAGGGATATCAGTAGACCCTAAGAAAGTAGAGGCAGTATCCAACTAGAAGCAACCTACGACTGTCACAGAAATCAGAAGCTTCTTAGGTTTGGCTGGATACTATCGTAGGTCCATCCAAGACTTTTTGAAATTGGTTGGACCAATAACGAAGTTAACTAGAAAGGGAGAGAAGTTTCTTTGGAATGATAAGTGTGAACAAGCATTCCAAGAATTGAAGAAGATATTAAATTCAGCACTCGTTCTAGTCACACCTACCCATGGTGTGAAGTACACTCTATACATCGATGCTTCACTGATTGGATTAGGCGTGGTGTTGATGCAAGAGGGAAAGGTAGTAGCCTATGCTTTAAGGCAATTGAAGATCCATGAACAGAACTACCCTACCCATGATTTGGAGTTGGCAGCGATCGTATTCATATTGAAGATTTGGAGACATTACCTCTATGGGGAGAGTTTTGATCTATTATCTGATCACAAGAGTCTGAAGTATATTCATACCAAGAAGTAATTAAATCTTCGATAGCAGAGATGGATAAAATTCCTGAAAGATTATGATTTTCAGCTGCACTACCATCCAGGCAGGGCCAATGTGGTAACCGATGCACTTGGTAGAAAATAGAATAAGAAGGGTGGGGAAAAGGGGCAAATATATCAGTTGATTAGTAAATATAACTTGGGTATGACTTCAAATGAGGAATGAGTATATTTGTATGCTATGACTTGCCAACCAAATCTCTTACACCAAATCAGAGATGAGTAGAAAAGTGACAAGTGTATTATTGATCTGATAGAGGGTGTTAATCAAGACAAACACACCGACTTCAAAATGGATGCAGAGGGTATATTGAGGCTTGGAGATTGAATTTGTGTGCCGAGTAGTGGGTAGAGCAGAAGAACCATGCTTGATGAAGCTCATTAGACTAAGTACACGATGCATCTGGGAGGTGACAAGATGTACCAAAACCTCAAGAAGACCTATTGGTGGAGAGGTATAAAGAGGGGTATAGCCAAGTATGTCTTTAGGTGTCCAACATGTCAGCAAGTGAAGGCCAAGCATAAAAACCATTAGGACTATTGCAACCACTCCTGATACCAGAATGGAAGTGGGACAATATTGCAATGGATTTTGTTAGTGGCTTGCCGAGAAATCAGATTAGGAAAGACACTGTGTGGTTTATTGTGGATTGATTGATGAAGGTAGCTCATTTTCTACCCATTCGATCTATAGATTCAATTAGGAAGCCTGGAGAATTGTATGTCAGAGAGATTGTTGGAGGCTGCATGGTGTTCTCAAGACTATAGCGTCTGACAAAGATTCCAAATTTACATCTCAATTCTGGCAAAGCTTATAGAAAGAGCTTGGGAGTAAACTCACTATGAGCACAACATTCCACCCTCAAATAGATGGGCAGTCTGAGAGGGTTATCTAGATAGTAGAGGACATGCTAAGATCTTATGTCATTGACTTTAAGGGCAACTAAAACAAGTACCTATACTTGGTAGAGTTTGCCTATAACAACAGTTATCAGGCGAGCATACAGATGGCTCCATATGAAGCACTCTATGGCAAACCCTGTAGATCACCATCTTGTTGGGCAGACTTTTAGGACCAAGTCCTTGCATGACCAGAGTTGGTAGAGGAGATGAACACTCAGGTAAAGAAGATCCAAAAGAGGCTAGTTGTTGCTCAAAGTAGGCAGAAGAGCTATGCAGATAAGAAAAGAAGACCCTTGGAATTCCAACCAGGTGATAAGGTGTTCCTAAACATCAGCCCACAGAAGGGGATTAAACGGTTTGGAGTCAAAGGGAAACTAGCATCGAGATTCATCGGTCCATTCGAGAAACTTAGGTGGGTTGGTGAATGCGCCAATGAGATGGAATTGCCAAACCGAATGTCTTCGATAAATAATCTATTCCACATATCGATGCTACAGAAGTATGAGCTAGATCCATCCTACATCATATACTAGGAGGAGATCATACTTCAGGACAATGCAACTTATGAAGAATCAACAGTCAGAATACTAAATTGTAAGGTGCAGAGTCTCAGGACCAAGGACATTCCTTTGGTCAAATTGCTGTGGAGGCATTGTGGTCTAGAAGAGGCGACTTGGGAATTAAAGAGCGAGATGCGAACGAAGTACCCAGGCCCCTTCATCTGAAATACTTGATAGGACAACGTCGAATAAACAACCAATTCTTCTGAGTTTTGAGGACGAAATTCTTTGAAGGGGGGTTAGGTTGTAATACCTCACAAGTCTATAAGACTTTAATGTCACTAGTAAACAATTAAAATAAAAAAATAAATTATTAAATAAATAAGAAAAATAACAAGATACTCAAAATCCTTATAGAATAAGTCCAAATAAACTTAAAATAAATATAAAAATGATATAAATTTAAAAAATACGAGAAATGGCAAAGAAAAGACACAAACTGCCAAAATCTCATTGGTTACTATAGTAAACGGAAGTGATGACCATAGTAATCACGGACAAACCCATAAAAATGGAAATCGCCCTGGGTATTATGATAATTCTAGGGTGACTGTGGTAATCACGGGATAAGAACCCAGAAACGAGCAACTACATCAAACTGGTTACCGTGGGTAGCTACACGGTAATCCCAATGATGAGTTGAGGCACGGTTGGAAATGTCTTGTACTAAGATAAATCATGAAACCCTACTTGAGATCTTGCTTCTTAGCATGTTAAGTCATTTTTCTTAAGTGTAAGTCATTTTCCTTGAGTAGATGTGGGTTTTAAGACTGATGTCCATGTCTTGAGGTGTTAAACACATGTCGTCGATTCTAACGACTATGGCAATTTCTCATTGCCGCGGTAACTCGTTGTGTACCCAGTCTTTTCCCTTATTTTCGTTCCTATTTTGAGTACACTGGGGGAACACATATGTAAAGGGAATAAATTTAGGATTTCGATCATGCTTTGAATGCCTTAGACTTACATTAAATTATTAAAAAAAATCTTAGGGATTAAAGGTCTAAACTCGTGCAGCAAGGAGTAATGACAAAGGGGAAGAAGATATACAAAAAGTGGGTGTGATTTTCGTACTCCCTAGCCTTATGTGAACTTTGAATGCAAAGCATGATGTATGTCTATTTTTAATGAGCACTTAGAAGCATGCTAGGGAAATTTTAATTTGATCTTGGTTGGAATGACTTGATGTGTGTTCATAATGTATGGTTATTTGTGCTATAACGTGCATAGTTAGAGATTCATGTGTTGATCCCCAAGAATGGTTGAATATATATGATTAGTTTACTTTGAATTATACATATGATGGCTATGTATGGATTGGAATGGAATGTGCCACTAAAGAAGATTAAATTAAGATTTAATAATTCCACGTACCAAGGCAGTAACCGACTTTTGGGCATCATCGTGGGTGTCCCTACTAGAGCTAACTGTGACTACTGATTGTGTTTTCGGACAGAGAGTTACTACAGACTTTCATCCTTAGATCGTGGTCCCGAAAGGTAACTGGTCCTTGAGCGTTACCCTTGGATTTGTTCTTGGACCACACAAGGGACATCGAGAGTAGGGCTCTTTTGGTCTTGCGTACAACAAAATAACTAATATAGTTTTTGAAATTCCCTAATGTAATGAAAGCGTTTGCATGTCTTGTATTTTGGTTTGTATAATGCTAACGATGTGTAGGGATGATCCACTGGGCTCTCGAGCTCACCCCACTATTTCATTTCAGGTGATCATTGACATTGTAGGAGTAGACCAGCCACGAGAGGTCATTTTTTTGGTCAGCACCTCACTAGGAGGTTGTCACAGTTTTTAGTTTCTTTTTGGTTTAAAGTTTTATTATCATTTTGTTGTAAATAATTTGAACTGGGCATGAGCCCCCTCTTTTAAATTGTTTCACATGTAAATCAAATGTTTTGGAACTTAGACCTATTGGACCATGTTTATATCTTCATCTTATGCATTAGAAATGATTTATGAAATTTTTATCCACTGCAAAGGGTTTCTTTTGGTTATATATTCTTTCACTATGGATTTTGTAAATATTTAGAACTGCTGCATATAATTTCTCAATGAATCTCATTTTTCTAACAAAACTTGCACTTGAAAGAACACTGTGTTGATTTTATAATTTATTTGAAAGAAGAGTTTTGAAGCATGAGATAGACTGAACGAAAATGACCTGCACATGCCCTCTGGCTCTTGGCGAATGACTCGAGCCTGGTGTCTCCTGCCGAACGGGCCCGGACTGTCTCCGCATGCAAACTTGACGACTTGTTTTACGGATAAAAATAGAGAAGAAAAATCGGGAGCTAGGGTGTTACAGCGTATCCCCTTCATCACTGTCCAACGTTTCTAAAAGGCATACTCGCTCACTTGATGTAACAAAGGAGAACCGCATAGAGAGAAGGCACAAGTTTAGATAACCTTAGATCTGTGCCATAACTTGCAATGAAGTAAGAAATAACTCTCGAATGACCATACGAGTTATGTATTACGTCCTATCACAAATAGAGTCAATTTTAATGACTTATAACTTGTTGTTTCACTCTCTGCTACATAACAGAATACTTGAACCCCTCGTGAACACCTTTTGGAGACAAACAGAGGAGGAACAATTAGTTGAGAGATATATAACTCTTCTGCCCACTAAAAAACTTATCTTTGAATCCTGAGTTTGATGTAACAAAGTCCTAAGCATGAGGGAAATGGGAAATGCACTAACAAGATGCAATTTCTTGGAATACCACATGATTACCGCAATGTAGAACACTTTGTCACACTCTACATGTGAAATTGACCTCGCGTTATCGCGATAACGCTGGGAGTACTGCGGTAATGCGATGGATCCTTTATTTTCGAGTTTCATGCACACACGGGTAACCTATTTGCTTATCACAAACCATATAGATTAGAAAATTGTTATTATATGGTTTTAAAATGTCATGAATGTTCATATTAATGAGAATTGCAATGTTAAACAACCATAGGTTGATAGTTTGAAACATCGAAGCAAGGATTAGAACAAGCTGAGCATAGAAATAAGTGAAAATGACCGTATCCTCTCTTTAATATTATTTCAGTCTAAAATGTAAAACATGACCATGTGTTTACTTTTATGAGCTTAGAAGCATGCTAGGAATGACATGTTACTTGTTCTATGCTTGTGTGTACTTGTGATAGTGTGATAGCATGCTACCTATTTTTGTTATTAAATACTATGCTAAGAATAGGCTATCTTTGCTATTTGTTAGATAACATGATTTGTGTGACCTGTTACATATAATTTATCAACATGTTTAGTGTATAAATGTAATGTGATGATGAGATAAATTGTGCATGCTAGTGCTCGCTAAATAAAGATAATTAAGATTATAACCATGTATCAGGGTGATGATACAAATACTGTGGTAGTAGTTTGGTATCATCATTAGTATTTTTTCACCCTAGGTGGGTGTATATGCTACTATGGCAGTAGTTGAGATGGGACTGAGAATCGAGTGAGACCTCACATCTAAAGTTGCGTCATGATGAGAATTAGCCTTTCAGACATTACTTCCAGGACTTTGGACATAGGGTAATATCAAGGAGATTCCTTTTGGTTGTAACGTCAACATAAACAATTGAAGTGTTTTGAAATGCCAAATGATTTATAAGTGTTTGCATGTTTTATGTTCTTGACTTTAATAATGTTTGAGATGTGTTGTATATGATCCACTAGGCTCTTGAGGTCACCCCACTAATCTCTCTTTTAAGTAATCATTGAAGACACTTGTGACGACAAGTGGCGGATGGCATTTTGTAGTCATAGTACACCTCACTGTGGAGGCTGTGTAGGAGTAGGATTCTATTTGATGTTTTCAATTGTAAGGAATGGACCTATCTTGCATTTGTTTCATTTGACTCATTTATTTATTGAAGCTGGCCATGGGGCCAAGTATTTGGTTATTGATTTATTTGAATTTAGGCTAGTCTTTCATTATTGATGAGTTTTGTTTAATTGTTACATCATCCCTATGTTCTAATCATGCATATTATCAATTGTTTTGTTTTTGTAATTTGATGTTTTAGTTGGGATGGTTGTGATTAATGAGATAGAATATAAGTAATGTCTCAGTTTTTGAATATTGAAAGTGGGAGTGACTATAACACCCCAAGCCCCTAAAAACAGGTTTAAGCTCAACCACAAGGCAAGTTGGGTCCTATGTTACATTTACAAGTACACAACTTGCATCTCAATTCCTTTGTTCTAACATATTGAAATCCCTCATGAATACATTTTTCATTGTACTTAATATTCAATTTAACAAGTGTAATATAAATAGAAAAATGAATACTTCAAACTCTTTATTTATTCAAACAAAATAAAGAAACTTACGTTCTTAAATTAAATCATAAACTTGAGTATATAACTCTTTAATAAAAAAATAAAAATTCAGCAAAAGTATAAAAAAATCAAAACTTGGGCAACATACCCTTAATGAAATTTTCAAAAAAAGAACCTAATATCCATAATCTTCATGGTTCATTCAATTTCTTAAAAAAAAAAATAAAAGGAATGGGTTGAGCACATAGCCCAGTGGATCATTCATTAAACAACTAAGTTACTATTGCAAATCAATAACACATCTAATTTTACACACTTCTATGCATTAAGTGATTCACACAACGTTTTGGTTTCAAGTTGACGTTACAAATAAAAGAGGCTCTATTCCCTCGATGTTCTTATTTTAGATATCCCTCTTTAGGGTGGAAAGACAAATCTTTTGTTACTTTCTATTGGATGCCACATACCAAGTATCGCTTAGTTACGCCCCGCAACCACACACTCCGAACATGTGATAAGAACACCCATAACATCCTACAGATCACTGTGATAGTATGTGGTTCTTATCTTCACGTTCTTATGTTTAAGATCACATAATCATAAAAGAAATTTATAATATAGATTTTAGAATTTTAAACAACCTAGAAAGAATGACAACATCATATAGCATGCTTGAAACTTCAAAGTAACCCTAAGCATGGCATGGTATCATGAATAATTAAAACATAAAAACATGTTAAACTGAAATTAAAATATGATCATTCATGCTGAAACTGAAATAAAACATGCTGAAAATTAGAATTTAAATAAGCATGAACATGCTAGAAACTTAAAATAGCAAATTAGAGGTTTAAGAAATCTCCTCCACCTTAATTCGAGTTTCTTGTTGAATTTGGCAGAGGTTCCCCTTAATCAATCACTTCAAAACTTCAAGAACTTCAAGAACAAGAAAAGAAAACTAAGATCCTCACTTCTCACTTTGAAATACTCAAGAATACAAGAGAGTGAGAAGGGGTTGCCAAAAAGAAGGCTAGAACAAGCAAAGAGGGAATTGTCAACTCTTTGCTTTGTGATGAGATGAATGTGCGCAAAAGGGGGTTTATATAGATGTTCTTGAACATCATGGTGACAGTTTGGACATCACATATAATGAGAATCTTTCCATACACAATGAGGAGGTTTTGCATTGATTTGGGCAAGTGAATCTCATGGTTTGGGCAAGTGGGACCACCAATGTTTCCAATCCAAGTGTGAACACCATATATGAGTCTTATTTAGTTTCCTAACTATGTGTGAACACAAAATAAGTTTAGATTATATTCTAATCTCTCTTGGATATCCTCAATCAATAGGAAAACATTCTAATATGTTGTGATTCATGA
>JAJIYU010013277.1:0-13977 GCA_030144865.1 Tinospora cordifolia
CCTATTATGAAATAATCATGAATTCTAAGCGAATGGCTTGAAATGATATGAAGATATTCTGCATGTTCCTTATTCAACCTTCTTATATATGTTCTTTAATGTTGAATGTACAACTTTTTTACACTTGATTAAGAGGTTTTTAAGTGTTCAATGTTCTTTAATTATGTATGAGTTACTAAAGAAATTAAAAAATAACGAAATAAATAAATAATTCCCGCTACAATTGACCATTAAAATTTTGAGGAAGAAGAAGAAGCGGTTTGGTTTCTTCAACTGACCTGATATGATTAATTTCATATTCAGGATTGATAAGGGAAAAAAAAAATGGCGAGAATACTATGTTTATATATGTTTAAGGCCACATGTCAGCACCAATGCACCTGGGAAGGTTAGTTGATAACAAAAGGAAATATATATATATATATATATATATAATTTTTTGGAGGGGGTATCTTTTTCCTCATTATTAATTTGTTCTGATGAACACATTTAACGTCATTTCGACAGTTTTGTTCACTATTCTATTGAGTCTTCTTCGACGCAAGCACCGGCATGTAATACAAAAATATGACCACTTCTTTCTGCTTTAAAAATTAAAATACCCATTGAATTGATAAACCTTCCTAAACCACGTTGGATTGTAACAAGGCTCCAATGGCAATTAAGACTCTTCAACCTTCATTAAACCAGCAACAACAACAACAATAATAATAACAATAAATAAAAAAAACAACAATAATTATACAGCTAATACCTAATTCATCCTTACATTTCTTTGACGTTGTATTGATTTATGTTATTCTCTTACAATTATAAATTTAAATTTGATATATTTAAATAATATCGCCGTTACAAATTCTTATATAATACGTTTGATGAATAAGCCAAATAAGTCAACCTGCTTAAAGGTTAAATATGTTTATCTGAAGTTATTTAATAAGTATAAATTTTAAAATAACATTTAAATTAAATTTTATGATTGGACAGCACATATTATACATCAAGTAAAACATTATAAAGTTATAATTTGTATAATATATTAAAAGTTTTTATATTTATTTAATACAGCTTTAGATATAAAATATGATTATATTAAATAATTAAACTTTATTTTATTACATTTACGAGCCCATGCAACAGTTACAAACCAAAATTTTATTTTAGTTTTTTTTTTTTTTGATAGAATAGTATTGTAGGGCTGAAAAGCATATTTGTTCATGCAGTTTGGCTCGCGAACTCTCGCGAATCAGTTAGTCCACCGAAATTTTGTATTGGTATATAACATCAATAGAATTACCAATCCCGTAGTCGGTACTAACGATTGCCGACTTCCCCTCAAATTCACAGAACCCAAAACAATGACGCAACAAAAAACCGATAAACGAATTAGTACCAATTTACAATCCAGATCAGCGTAAATTATACGAATCAAATAAGTGACTTGGACTATGTGGGTCTGAACTTTGAACCCACTTCCAATCATGCGTCTCCCTCACGGCGACGCCCCAACCAAAATCAAAGTCGTAGTTCAAAATCAGTGTAGCCATGCCAAGACCAGCTTCTCAATAATTCCTGTTTAAATCCAATCTCTCCCTAGGTTTTAGTTAGTTTTACCCAGGGAAAAAAAGTTCATTCTATAACATCAATACCTCTGTTCCTGATTCTCAAGAACAACAACCATGTTCGAGAAAGCAGTATTTTGGTTATCAGAGCACCCGTCAATCGTGGGGTTCAGATGGAGCCATTCTCAATCCTGGGGTTCAACATGGTCATTCCTCTTAACCGCCATAGCTTTCTACGTCATACTCTCCCTCTTATTGCATCTAACGTTAGCTCTCTTTGGTCGTCGCCGGCCTGTCCCAATGGGGCCCATCCCGGCGATTCACAGCCTCGTAATGGCCTTGATCTCCATCATCATCTTCGTGGGCATTCTGTTTTCCGCAGCGGCCGAGATCCGCGACACCCGGTGGTTCTGGCGCCGGTCCAAGACCCCTCTTCAATGGCTCCTCTGCTTCCCTCTCGGAACTCGACCCACCGGCCGCGTTTTCTTCTGGTCCTACGTCTTCTACTTGTCCCGCTTCCTCCACCTTCTCCGCACCTTCTTCACCATTCTCCGCCACCGGAAACTTACCTTCTTTAGGTTGTTCAATCAATCTATGTTAATCTGTATGTCGTTTGTGTGGCTGGAATTCTCTCAGTCGTTTCAAGTGGTGGCGATAATGTCTACGACGCTCGTTTATTCTGTAGTTTATGGGTATCGGTTCTGGACGGGGATTGGGTTGAGAAGCGCGTGTTTTCCGTTTGTGGTGAATTGCCAGATTGTATTGTTGGGTTGTAATTTGGTTTGTCATGTTGGGGTTTTGTTGCTGCATTTTATGAAGGGTGGGTGTAATGGGATTGGGGCTTGGGTGTTCAATTCTGTTTTGAATGGGACCATTTTGCTCTTCATATTGAATTTCTATGTAAAGATGCATCTCAGCAAGAGGAAATCTGTTGCCGCTGCTGCTGTTCAGGAATCATCATCGTCGTCCTCATCATCAAAGAGTTCTTCGTGTGCGGGATTGGAAATTAAAGATAAGGATGTTTGAGATTCCTCTGTTGAGGTTAGTACTTGTTCATGTAACTTCTATAGTTGCCAATAGTTTCCAATTACTGATATAGAATTTTCGGGGGGAGATGAAACAGAAATGAAAAAACCCCCCATTCTATAGATGAACAACCAAAAAAAAAAAAAAAAAAAAAAAAGAAAAGAAAAAGAAAAACAAACAAACAAAAACGAAAACAGTTTTCGAACGTACATGTTGCTGTTGTTTCCTCATTTTGGTCCTTTTGTCTGATGGTTGAATGAATCATGTGGATTATTTCAGTAGGTTGTATGCATCAGTATTCTGAGAAACAAGAAGGAGATTATGAATAATCATTACAGCTTAAGCTAAAGGATTTTGCTGGTTTATTACAGTAATAATGTAATAAAGAAAGATAGGCCGGTCATCAAGAAAATAGCAGATTTTGATAATTTTTTTCTCTATAATCAAACCAAAAAGTGTCTTTAATTACACTTACAGTCATCTTTTTTCGTAAGATCGTGAAATAAATTTGTATAAGTTGTCAAACTATGATAACTAGAGAAATCTCCTTCAAAAGTATATCTCTACCACAAGTTAGATTTATTTACTATTATTATTATTTTTTTTTCCTGGGTTCCCGTCTCTTGAGTCTTATTCTTGCCCTGAGGCATATTTTTTAAACCTCGAGTGCTGTGGTGGTAAGAAAAGCGTGGGTCCTAAATATATTGACACTGCAATGGAATCTATCGATGCAAGATTTTTCAGTACAGTTTTGGTCGCAGCGAACTTGGCCCATTTCCAGGCTTTTATTTGTATTGTAAATGACAAAATTGATAGCCTTTGAGGTTGGTTTTTTACACCACCAGCAATCTTCTCTGTTTACAATTATTGTCTCTTATTTTTCTTCTTCTTCTTCTTCTTCTTCTTCTTCTTCTTCTTCTTCTTCTTCTTCTTCTTTTATTATTATTTTGTTCATTTCGCCATCCTTATTAAACTTGTTTTTTACGTCAAGTGGAATGACTATAATGAAAAAAAAAAAGGTTTATTTTTTCTGTAAAGATAAATTTAAAAAGACGATGACTGTTAACCTGGTATAAAAATTATTCGTGGAATGTTTTTATTCCTAAATAAAAAATGAGTTTTTTTGCCTTTTCTGTTTCAAAAGAAAAGAATAGGAGGATGGTAGTGGTTACCAATATATGATAATAATGGTTAGGATAAAGTCTTTTTATGATATAAAAAATTACAAATTTGGTCACTCTTACTTAACTATTCTAAATGTCATAACATTTTTATTTTATTTTCAGTCTAACATTAAAAAGGTCAATTTTAGATTTATTAGCATCTGACGAATTTAAAAAAGTATTTGCCATATATATATATATATATATTGTCTCTAACTTTTTTTATACAAGTATTCAATGTTCTTTATTGTTTCTTGAGTCAATGTTGTTAGATTACATCGGAGATGGAAGAAATAAATTATCAAACACTTTAGAAAGTGAAAGAAGATAAATATCAAGAAATGCCATTTTGTACATCAGTACGTGGTAGTATATGCCTGCTAATCTCTTTCACTTTAGGGAATTATTCATTAAGGGTATTTTTATCCTTTTTTTTCCCTCTCTGATTGCTTTTCGTTTTTTATATATTTATTTTTAATTAACAATAACTCTTTATCGATCCAACGTTAATTTATAAAATAAATAAAAGTTATTTTAATTTATAAATTAAGGTTTAAGAAAATGTAAAAGTATCACTAAAATAGTGGGATGGGATAGAAATACCTTAAAGATTTGGTGATGGAGTTAATTATATATAAACTTAATTATATAACATTTTAGCTTTCAACAAATTTATAGAGGCCTTTAGATAATTAATGTTGGACCAAAATGCCCCCTTTAAGCAAAGTCGGACGTCGTGAAAAATCAACATGAAGAAACAGCACAAGCAAGAAATCAGAAAAATAGTAAAACGACGAAGCAATTATAGCTAGGCCAATTCCACGTACGCACATGCTGACTATGCCACAGGAGTGATCAAGTTCTCCAGGTTGGAAAACCGAGCTCCGGCATGTGCCCACCTAGCCGGGCTGTACTTTTTGAAGACTTTTAAAGAGTTGTCAAACACTCAACAGGCCTAATTCATACTAAGGGTGTCCTCAATGATAGAATATAATAAATTATCTACCTCATTAATTTTTTTATTTACATTACCAACTCTTACTCAAGGCATCTGTAGCGCAAAGATAATGAGCCCCTATGTAGCATTCAATATCTCTGCTCCACGTTAGATGCTCATTGTTAGACATTTGACGCGGTCAAAATGATTTGAGCGTATGTATGTATGTATATTATAAAAATAAATGTCATAAAATAAAATTTTAAGTTAAAAAATTTATATTATTATAAAAAAAGAAAATAATTTTGTAAAATGAATAAATTTTAATTTTAAATTATATATAATTATAAATAAATCATTATTTTTTAAAAAAATAATATATATAACTATTTAAAATAATGAATAGTAACTATTTAAAAAATTATTTGAAAAATATTTAATTATACAAAATATAATTTGTTATGTAAATTAAAATAATTATTCATATTTTTAATTTAAATGTGAATAATAATTATTTTCTTTTAAAAATATATTTTATAAATAAAATATCGTAAAATAATGATTAATAACATTTAAAAATTAATATTTTAATTTATTTATTAAAAATAATATTTTAAATAAATAATTATAAAAAATATAATTTTTTATATAAATTAAAATAATTATTTATTTTTAATTAAAATGTGAATAATAAGCATTTTTTAAAATATTTATTTTATAAATAAAATATTGTAATTAGTGTATTTAATGAATTGATATGATTGTGGGACTCATACAGTCCAGTCTAATAAATTTGTAGCATTGTGAGTGAGAGTTTAATAAGTTAATGATGTAGATGAAAAAATTGATGAGGTGGATGGTATAATAAACTTAGGCATTGGGGATGCTCTCGCAATGTCATCGTTTATTAGAGTGTACCATATATATATATATAGAAGAAATAATTAATTTTAATAAATAAATTATTATATATATGTAGTATACTATAATTATATATATATATATATATAAACAAAAGTTTACAACACATTAAATGTGTTGCAGACTTAAATTAAAAAAAAAAAATAGGCATTGAGCGCTTGGTCTAGACCGAACGCTCAACGCCCAAATAGCCACATAGACCCCCACAATGGGACGTCTAGTGGGCATGGCACTTGGACTCTATAAACAAACCATTTGCCATAATGTATGGTAGACAACTCTTTCTTACATGCATGCCGGTTCATCCTATTTAGATTATTTGCTTAGCAAGAGAGGGTTTTTCATTAACAAGACACCATCCTCAATCCTAATGATAGCCTTTTTCTTATAATTACTCGTTTTTAGGTCATCTTTAGGTGACAAATATCATTCCATGCGATAGCATTTACTCTACATTATCTTATTCTAGTGTTGATCAATTTTTACTCTGACCAGTGCCAGCCTCGAGTAGGGGCCCAAAGGGTGATCGCCTTGGGCCCCCTTATTTTGTGGGGCCTATATATATATGTATATGTATATATATTAATTTCACCCTTCAAAATAAACAAATGACACACATCCAAGAAAATGAAAAAAGAACGAGTTCAGCCCTAGATCAAAATCGCAACTTCTTCAATTCTCTAATTTATGTCTAAACCATCCATCTAAAATAAGTAAATCACACACATCCAAGAAAAGAAAATAAAAAAAAACACAAGAAGAAGAAGATGAACAATCTCTAGCTTCTTTAATTCTTCATTTTTTTTATGATCTTTGTTGTTCTCTGATCGACTGCCACTGCACTTCAACGAGACGATTTAACTCAAAATCTCAAAATTTTGATATCCACTGCAGCATTGCCACTGTAGATTGCACAACAACATGCCAACAAGTCTCAATATCCAGTCTTCAACAATAATAATGTGCTTAAAATGATCAGGCATCTACCATCAACAAAGTGGTGGTTTAGTTGGTTCAAGAAGAAAGCTTATGAATTGAACATACAAGCATCATTCTACTAACACTCCTAAGTCATAAACTAGGACTTAAGATTAGTAGGGCAACATAAGCTTTGATTTATTTGTTGATTTTCTAGTATTGTACATTAAAATAGGCTCAAATAAGATTTTATAAGTTAGGTTAGATGTAAACAATTTTTGTTTATATATTTTAAAAATTTGAATTGAAATATGTTTAAAAGATTGAGTACCTAAGTCTTAGCATAAGGGGTATATTTTGCAAATCCTTTACTTTAATATGCTTGCACTCTGGCTCAAATAGTTTTTTAATCATATTTTTTTTATTGAAAATTCCTTTTTCCAGTCGTATTCTTATTTTCATCACTTTCGTTATATGTTTTGTCAAATCAATTTCCGTATAAATGTGTTTTAATTCGTGTACTAGTATAAGACACCATTTGTTAGAGATGGTATTTGAATTAGTACAAACCACAAACAAAATTGAATTAGTTTGTTGGTTTAGGTTTTTTACTTTAATTTGTTTAGTTTCAAATTAATTTAATTATTAATAAATTTATGTAGTCATTTTATTAAAAATTAATTTTTAATTTTACTCCATGCCGTATATTTTAGGCTTTTTAAATGAATTTCTTGCTTTATCCTTTAAAGTTCTATGTTTTACTTTTTAATTGTTCTCATTAATAATTTTAATAATTGAATTGCATTACAAGAAATTAAATGTAATTTTATTTTAATAAAATTATTTCTTAGTAAAAATTAGGTACAGAAATATTAGCATGTATATATTTTAAAAAAAATGTACAAAATGATGATTTTAAACCAAATTAAATCAAGGTGATCGATTCAATTAAAATTGATTGAATTTAGGAGCACGATGGGTTATTGATTTATAAAAATATCAAAATGATGACTATAGGATCAATTTGTGTTTAGTGGTACAAACTGATTTCAGCTCTATGTTTCGTAGGTATTCCCATTTGCATTCAGTTTCTTCCAATACCTAATTAGGATACTAATTCATAACGAGGTAGTGATGTCGGTAGTCCGAATTGAAGTCACATTCGGTGCGGTTGGGAGAAACTATTGCGGTTGGTTGGATGGTCTTCGGACTTCATAGGCGGCATGCACGAGCCACCAGCCGTTGTCAGCGTTGTAGGCAGAAAGGAGCCAACTACCCTTCTTTGGAGTACTGCCACGCACCCTTGAAGCATTTATTTGATTTTTAGTTTGCACGTAAGAGTATTGGTTGGTAACAGACTGCCATTTCATAAATCTATGCTTGCATTAATTTGATGCGTAAGACATGCTTTCTCATTTTTAGTTCATTAATTTGATGCGCCACTACAAACAGACGGCTCCTGCGTAATTTTAACGCTTTTGCCTTCACGCGGAAAGGAGCTAATGAACTCTCTCCCTATCTATCTGAATTGTAGCAATCCAGCAAGTTATTCAGGAAAAAGAAAAAAAACAAACTAATGTTTCAAAAACAATCCCAAAGAAATAAATTAATACTATAAGTATTGTAAATATTGGCTATCTCAAACAGCAAGAACTTTTGAATCAGAAGTCGAAAGTTTTATTATTATTATTATTTAAAATAATATAATTTTTCTCTCTCTTTTTTTTTTTTTTTTTTTTTTAAACTAAAGTAGGAGTACAACTTCAAATATACAAGATGGTGACTACTGGATAATTTGAACTCAAATCCTATGGTATAATCGCATTACACGATGAGACATATTTATAAACCAAGACAAACAACTCTTCGCACATTCGAATTACAAGACATTTAACTCATATTAATTATTTACTATGATATTCTTTGTATTCAAAGCATAAATTATTTGAATAACAATAATGCCCACTTACTTAGTATGAGATCTTTGAGTTCCTAACAAACAACCAACAGGATCACGAGCTTGTAATCTCTTAGATACACTAGTCACCTATCACATTGTTTGGTTAAACATGTAACCAATTGTTAAAAGATTCTCCTTACTTGGTTTTTGAACTAACTGAATGGTAATATTGCATAGGCAAATCACCTATTGGTATAAAAATTTATCGGTACAAACCTTGACCGATAAGACGTATAACTGATGAATGTAACAACTTTCCAATACATTAATCACATTGATTGGTGAAAAATGGACGCACAATTATTTATTTGATTGGTGAAACATTTGTATTTTCATCACCCAACAATGAAAAATAATACATTCAATTATTTAATTTACCAAATAGTGATTTTTTTTTTAATTCCATGGTATTGTCAATTGTTTATCAATATGTATGTTCACGATCAATCGGCTATTTATTAGCTAATAGTTTATGCATTAATTCAATTAGTTTAATTAATTAATGCATGGTTATTTTTCACCCCTTTAAGTTGATTGGTTGTGTATTAAGTTAATCCACTATTTTTTGCATCAACAGGTTAGATATTAATATATAATTTCAAAATTTCACTAATGTTTATGTCATAGTGGTTTCTCATTGGTCTTGTAGTGCAATAACCCAATCGCTAGTTTGGTTGGTCCAACCAAACATGGGATGCACCCTATTGAACCATGTCTCTTAGAGAAGAACTTTTTGAGTGACCTCTCCTCGAGGTATGATTTGAGTTCTGGTGCAGAACGCATCCAATAAGATTTAAGATCTTGCAAGCTTGCAAACTTGAAAGAATCCATGTCGAGGCAAAAGTCCAGGTGCATATGGCTCAACATGGGGGGACTCTAATAGTTAGTTTTCCACGTGTCCATGAGAATCAAGCAGCATAGGAACAAGATATCCTACACCAGGGACAATGATGAGAATGAATGGTACACTCCTATGGATATTGCAAACTGCTTTGTCCAACATTTCACTAGCATTCTTACCCCCAACCAATCTCAAACTTCAGCCCCTCTCAGGCATCTGAACCCTCAAAGTTTTAATAATAAAAAAATGGCGTGTGAGGATTGCGGTTCCCAAATCAGGACCGTGGTCCTGCAATAAATAATGGTCTTCTCATGTGACTACGATACCGGCGTAGAGACTGCAACCTTGCGATAAAAAAATCGTAAATTTTGTTAAGGACGTGGTACTGTGGTTTTGGATTGTAGTCCTGTGATTAGGAATAGTGCCAAGACCGCAGGACTATGATTGAAAACTAGAAGGTTGGAGCATTGCGATATTGCCTCAATTATATATATAGATGTGCATAGAAAACCTAATCACACGAACTCATTCTTGTAGCTGCTATTTCTTGCTCGTAAAGAAACCTTACCGGTCGCCATTAGTTGAGTCCCTTGCATCCCAAAAGCCGTCAAGGGTAATTCTAAACTGTTCTAAGCATCCCCAACAACTCTTCTAACCCAAGTTTTGTGAAGAACAATACCACTGGAGGAAGGATTGAATTGAAACCTGAATCAGGAGTGTTAGTCTCAAGTAAATCATGAAACTCTTGAGGAGCTTATGTGTTTATCATGGTTTTAAATCGCCTAAATCGCCTAAGTGCATGCACACTTCCTTTGATGCAACATAATAGTAGGAGTGATTGAGATACATTTGGGGAGGGAGAATGAAGGAAGTAGTGTTTGCAATTGAGGTATAATATGTTTTTACTTGGTGAAATGCTTATGTTAAGTTTAGTATTATTGTAATGAGTCATTGAGAACGAGAGGACAGGAAAAAAAAACTTGCATGAATGTGCAATTTCACAAAAATAAAGTAGCTACGTGGTAGCCTACCATTGTAGTTCAATGCAAACAAGAATTCCTCTCAAGTTATTGAAGTAATGAACCGCGATAATTAGAAGAAAACAGGGGATTGACTATAGACTCACCCACTACACACATACCATAGACCATGCATGCTAGGGGATTGTTTAATTGAGATTTGAAACGTTAGAAACATATAACCCTAAATGAAGGTATGTTAATTCTTAAAGGTTGAGAACTTAGATGGATTGGAGCACTAGAGAAAGGATCAAGAGGGCCAAGTAATCAGGTAGTGATTTCGCGACCGCAGTAGTGTGGTGCGATCTTTTTTCTTTTTTGCTTCTATTTTCTATGATTTGCACATGATATATATATATATATATATATATATTTCTATTTTTTGTACAATACATTGCAATCAAGATAAGCTTGCTAATTTTTTGCAAACCAGAATATAATTCAATATATTAAATAAACTTGCTAATAAAATTTGCCACTTCTATTTTTCTTTTATTTCTATTTCTCATATATATATATATATATTTTCTATATTTCTCATATTTTTGCTCATTTTTTTACATGTTAAAATATACATAATTTGCACCCAAAAATTTTATAAAATTCATGAAGTCAATTTATTTTATTTAATTCTAATTTCGTACACATTTTTGGGATATTATTTGATAGTTGAATTATCAGTCGTTTTCACTTCAATTTTATGAAAGTTATTTTATTCAAATAATTTTCTTTAATACTTAAAGTTTTCTTGAAAAAACTTTGGAAGTTACAACCTAGCCCCCTTAAAATGAATTTTGTTCTAGAAATTTGTACTTATTTGTCTCAATTGATCTTGACTCATTTTCTAGTCAATTTGATTATGGTTTCGGCTAATCTTAGGAAAGTCTTGGATGAATCTCTTGTAGTGTCTAATTTAGCCTAAGAAACTATCTTGATTTGCATCTATCTTTTCAGGGTCTACTGGGGAGTCTTCTATTGCACTTGTTAACTTCGGTGTCGTTTAGTCATACATTTCTAGTGAACTACATGGTCAAAGGAATTTGATTATAATTCATACATACAGAACTTACCCAAGAATTGATTTCTCCTTAGTGTCTCCAATATAGTTTTCGACATGATTAGTTTCTGATTTGGAGTAAGGTAGGGTGTAATCCATAGAACTACTACCAATAGATCAAGGTCTTGTCTAAATACTATGTTTCCTTAGATCCATGAATGATGCCAACTTGAAGTGTTCATATCGAGTTATAGAGGTTATCTTGTGTATATCTGACTCTCAATTGGCGATATCCTAACTTAAGATCATTCTTAGATAAATTATTGGCTTCTCTCAATGGTTCATCTATCCTTGGTAAGGGTTACTTATCCTCTACTGTTGATTTTCCATCTTAAGGTTAGTCTTAGAGGAATGAGTGGTTCTTCTATTGATCAAAATAGTTCATTTGTCCGTAGTAAGAGATACATATTCTTAACTATGGTTGAATTTAACTCTCGCTAGTCAACATACACCCATCTTTCTTTGTTTAGTGACATTCCTGGTGAAAGGTTTGGAAATACATTCTTTGTACTAAATTTTTATTTTATTCAAAGTCTTAAATTCATTCATTTAATAATTCCGACAAAATTTTGGGTATTACAACTTATTTACCCTTCACTAAAAAATATAAACTATCCTAATGGTTTATTCAACATATTGCTAGCGTTATTACTGAGGGGCTTGATCTTCAGAAACATTAGCAACAACAAACACTCTGGCCTAGATCTGCCCTTGGCCCTGATTCTGGTTTCATGGTTGTTGCTGTTGAGGAGCTTGGGCTTTGGTGCGATAAAACTTCGCTATATGTCCTAAATAGTTACAGTGGAAGCACAGTTCTTGGTGCCTAGCCTGCTCCAAGTGTTCCTTTGTAGCACTTTTGGGATGGTTTTGAGTCTGAGATGCCTTATTTCCATCGTTATTCTGATCGGTGTTCTGTTTCTTATTCCATTTCCCTCATTTTGATCGCCATGTGGCCTCTTGTTTCTATTCCTCAATTTCTATTTGAGATTAAGTTTCTACTCCAATATTAATACCCTTTCCATGATGTCTTTATATGTTTTTAGGCCCAGTGGCATTATTACCTTTCGAATTTCAATCTTGATACTCCCTTTGTAACACCCCGCCTCCCATGCCTCTGGCCTACATTGTCTGATGATCTTTTTCATTCTATTTTTGGTTCGCTGGGGAGGCAGATCCATGTTACATTATTCTCCTTCCTAATTAGTTCAGGTGAAAATTTGGCCAATTTAGTAAATTTGATCTCATATTCGACCACCATCATATCTCTTTGGGTTAACCTAACTGTGACACCCCCAAACCCCCGGACCGGAACCCAAGTCCTCATGCATGCGTCATGTGGGGCCAGCGCATCTACTAGCACTCCCTTCAGCTCTCTGCTATGTACGTAGGACTTTTCATCTCTCTGTGGGTCTGATCCTCTGGGAACCCGGGGTTGTCAACCTCTTTCTACACGCTAAACCCAAGTCTCAATTTTCAGCAAATGAGAAAACTATATAAATCCTGATAAACATGCTACTATGTTTATCGATGAATATCATAATTCAGAAAATAGTTTCAAATATTTCATCGAATTTTTCACAGTAAATATCTACAATGGAAAGCAAATCTCTGCAGCGGAAACCATCAAAACATCAACCCATCTATCAGGGCTCAAGTAAAACTATCATATACTTGATAATAGTTACTGAAAGTAACATCGCAAAAATCATCTCAAAACTGTGATAAAAAATAGGCTCACAGAGCCAAAGTCCCAATAACATTTTAAAATGTTCAACAATTTCCAAAAAGAAATATTCGGCCACACGGCCTGTTCAAAACATATACATGATCAGTGAAAATTACAACAAAACTAGAACACAAGTCCAACAGTGACCTCCCAGCGAAATCACCAAACCAACCCTGAGTCCATAGTCAACTAGGGTACCCCACCTCTGCGAGTACTTGTAAAAAAAAATGGGGTGAGCTCGAGAGCCCAGTGGATCATCTCTACAAATCACTAGCATTATATAAACCAAAAATTCAAAACATGCACACACTTTTATTACATTAATCGTTTCACACAGTTATTTGTTTTGTTATATCCTAAGACCGAAAGAGCCATACTCCCGGTGTTCCTATGGTAACAAGAAATTGATCCTGGCAATACCGCCTCGAGCTACGATACCATTCACGACCTGTCACGTCGTCCAAGAATAGGCGCAATGGTATACGGCCAATGCTCGCCCGTCCAAGGAAACTCTCAGCCTTCGCAGGAGGCTTCATTAAGAACACCAACAATGGGATCTGGAAGATGTTGTGCGGCAAATACGGCCACATCCACGAGTCGTCGACAGATACCTACCATTGCTCCGGTTCGTTGATTTTAAATCTTAATTTAATCTTCTTTAGTTTCGATAGATTTCATTCCATACCCAATCAGCATTCAAGATATCTAAATCATATAACAAATGACATAAATAACCAGACATTATGCCGCATATTCAAGCAAATAATGAAAGCATATAACTAGACATTATGCTCAATCATCAATCAAGGCATCCAAACATGCTACACACCCTAGCATGCATCTAACA